>JBBBDQ010001080.1:2237500-2282500 GCA_037127315.1 Ascarosepion bandense
CAAGCAGGCCCGTGCTTAGGGACCCCGCAGACCCGCAATTGCTAGGAAAAGTCCGCAAGTTGCAAGGTCCCGGGAAGCCAGAAGGCTCCTTGGCTCCACAGATCTAATGTAATGAAAAAAAAAAATAACAAAATAATTATAAGGATTAACTGGAAAATTATTATCATACTTGTATGTTGAATAGACATCTATCAACCCGTCTCGCTCTCTCTCTCTCTCTCTCTCTCTATATATATATATATATATATATATAATCTTTGATAGAAGCCTTCTGGTCCCGAAGAGGCTGCAAATCATTTCTAATTTTAAAAAAAATTAATTTGAGAGAGAAATATAATCTAAACTTATTTATAAATGGAACTTTGTTTGTGTGTATGTCTGTGTGTGTGTGTGTGTGTGTGTGTCCGTTACCTATAGACTCCGAAACGGCTGAACCGATTTTCTTGAAAATTTACACGGTTGTACTATAAGCGTCTGTGAGTGTTCTTAGCTAGGTTTTGTGTCGAGGTACCCCCAATAAATATCGAAAATCGATAATCGAAAAAATCGGGTTATAGAAAGAGTGGTCCGATTTTAATCAAATTTGATACACTCATAGACAAAGACATAAGAAACGATATTCAGAAGTTTCAAGGTTGCAGTTCTTACAATAGTGCAGAAAATCGATAATATATATATAAAAGGCAACATGTGTGTGTGTGTGTGTGTGTGTGTGTGTGTGTGTGTGTGTGTGTTTATCTGTCTGTATGTCTGTATTTTTTTCAGCCCTTTTATTTTAGTTTTTGCTTCGGGTTTGGCTCTAAGTAGGTATAATTGTAGTTCTTAGTCTCAGCCATGATTCCATTTACTCAAAGGACTTATTTAGCCTTCAAAATTCAGTTTACGACGAAAAGAACTTATTTTATATCGATACCAGTAAATCAAAATTTGACTTACATCCATTCATTTTTCTTTCTACGGTTTCGCTTTAACTGGAAACAACTATTGGTTTTTAGTCTTTCGTGCCAACGTCCAAAGAGTCTGAGCTCCAGGACCATGGATTAGTTTTAAAGCGTTCATTACACCCGAGCAATGCCGGGCTATACTGCTAGTAGATTATAGATATATTTTAACATACATACAAGAACATAACATGTATATTTCTTCCGTTTTTCGTGATCATGGAATATCTGCGTTCCGAGAAGATGTTATTTTGTATAAAGTACAATTTATTGTGGGTTTAGTGTGTTCGCGTGGTGCAAGTTGCATTCTGCAAGTAGAGGGGCTGCAAGCGCATTCTTCGGGGGTGGTTCCGCGATGTTGCTAAGCATGGCACTGGGTACAAGGCCCAAACCTCATTCGAAATCGTTGTTTGTAGAAGAAACATTTTATGATCATTCGGGAAGATAACGGTCAAACTTCAACTTGAACAGGTTAAGAATGGAATGATCAGAGAAGCATTCTCTTGGTTCCATAGAACGTGGGAAGAAGCTGCTCAAGTGGCACTTGCATCTCACCAATGGAATACAAAAAAAATGAGTGTGGTTCGCTACAATGTGCATTGACTGGCGGGTCTTTGCCGTGAAGGTTAGAACTGGTGAAACTAAGGAAAGGATTACTGCTTATGAAATAATTATGTGCGTTGTGGTGCAATGGATATTGGGGAGCCGAGTTCGAATTCCAGTTGAATTCATTTCATTCACTTACTCACAAAAAACCATTGAAAAAGGTATTAATCCTTCTCTTCCCTCCAGTTATGGGTTAAAAAATAGGACAGATTGGGTTCTTTAGCCTTGGCCGGCAACCAGTCTACCGTAGAAAGAAATGGCAACATACTGCGGGAAAATCTTCTGCCCAGTCAGTCATGTCTCTTTCGAGACATGATCGCCCAAGCGTGTATCACGTATGGCATTTAAATGACTGACCGCATTGCAACATGCAGTCTGATAGTTAAACAAATGCAAGCTTTTTTCCCCCTGATATCAAGACCACATTTGTTTACTCGTGTTAATAGACTGGGATTTAAATTCCACCCCTTTACCGTCAAAATAGTTCAATGTGATCACCTCTTCTACACTGTTTCTTTTCTCGCACTTCACGCTCGTGGAACTCCCTTCCGTTTGCTTGCTTCCTTGATAGCTAAAATCTCCAAAAGTTTAAATGCAACGTCAGTTACCATCTTTACTCTACCTGAATCCAACCATCTCATCTTTTTTTCAACACCCAATGTATCTTGTTTTTCTCTCTCACTGTAACCCCCAACACACCAGTGGCGGTCCTGCCTTGCTTGGGGGAGAAATGACTATAAAAAATCCTAAATAATGGACATCTTTTTTTCTTTTTTTTTTTTTGGTACATCTCTTCATGATGCCGGTGATCATAGCTCTCTACAACGCTCTACCATCGTAACAATATTTTTGTATTTTATATTCCTTTTGATGGTAGAAACGAAATTTCCATGTATTTCCAGTTGAACCAAAATAAAACTTAACATCTTTACCGGAATTATATGGTAGCTCGGTATATAATGTTATCATTCATATATTAATCGTTTAAAGGATTGGCTATATTTTTTCAGTAGTTTCATTTATGTTTTTAAACAATTTAATTTATGAAAAATGTTTTTGATCTTTAACTCAATCTCTGAAGAAGGTTTATTAAAAGTGAAATATGTTAGATTGACACCCGTTTCCTACCTTGTTATTTATTTACTCTATCATGTTGTTGTTATTAACCCACCCAGTCTGTGTTCTGACATTAATTTATGCGAGCACGTTAGGTTATCCACTGTCTCTATTTGCTCTTCTTGCCTTTAACAGGTTCTGTGAATTTCAAATTCTCCGTGCCCACTTTTGTCATTATGTTCGCCTGTAATTTCAACGGTCTCTTTCTAAGATGTATTTTAGTTCACATTTTCACAGTTCACATGTTTTTAAAGCTTCCTTCAATATATTCTGTAAGGGTCAGATTTGTCAAGCCCACTTATGTTTCCCTGAAAGCTTGGTAGGATAATCAGTAATAAGATTATATGGACAATTACATGTATGAATCTCACGAGATTAAAGAACCTGATAGTTGTAAACTGCTATACACACACGACTTGTATTATCCTTCTAAGTCATGAAGACTATTTGTATGCCAATCGAAACGTCGTAAAACTATTTTATCTATGAGTTTGTGCCGTGAGCTCATTGCACATAGGGAAAAAAGAGGCTGAGTTGTTTTTTTTCTTCTTTACTCTGCGAAGATCGTTCTTTAGCCTTCGAAACCATTTTTCCGAAGTATAGTATCACCCGGATATAAGAGACCCTGATATAAGAGAAACTCGGATATATTTTCTCTGGTCCCAAATGTATATAAAATAGATCAAACCCTGATATAAGAGAAATCCGGATATAAGAGAACATTTATCCTGCCCCCCCCCCCCCGACAACTCTCTTATATCAGGGTTACACTGTAATTGTCCGTTAAAGAACTCAAAAGCAGACAACGATAGTAGGAAGAGCCACTCTATTTCACGGAAAAATTCCAGCAACCTGGTTATTCCAATAATGTTCACCGTCATTAATGCTTTACAATGAGCCTCAAAGAAATGGTTGGGTCAGTAATAAGAATGACTTTTGACACGGTCTTTCTGAAGTGGGGCACCGTGAATCGATAGTTGACTAACCTTTGGAAGAGTTTACAAAATAAACACTTATACTGGATGAAAATACTTAAGAAAGAATCACGAATACGACCTTAAAAGTTGGTTATTATAAGGAAAGGCAGAATGGTTAGGCTAACTTTGTAGAAAATGAACGCAAACGAGCACACACACACACACACACGCATATATATATATATATATATATATATATATATATATATATATCCGCGAAACTTGTTCCCTTATCACTAACCCCCACCAACACCCCAAACACACCTGACCAAATATAAGAAAAGAGGCATTCCATTCCTGTCCACACAGCCTGATGAGACATTGAAGTTTCACTGTCGAAACAAATGTACCATTTGGAGTGGATATATAAAAAAAGTATGTACATGTTCTAAAATATAATTTATAAGAAATATGCACAGCTCTATATATTATATATCAAGCACTATTTAAATTAATGTTTTTGACGTTGTAAAAGAATTCTCTCTTCGTTCTGTATTTACTCGGATATATATATATATATATATATATATATATATATATATATATATATATAACGATTTGTACCCACAGAAATTACTAATGGCTTTAAAAAGAACAGACGTCATATAGTTCAAACCCGAGGAACCTTTCGGCCAACTCTTATCAAGGGTTCTCGTTGGCTTTAATTTTAAGGGAATTAAGGAAAAGGACAAGGCAAAATAAATTACTTACAATGCTGGGAGATGATGGAACTCGTTTAAAAATAAATTTATTGAAAAAACAAACAAATAAAATGCAAGGTGGGTGTACACATGTAATTCCACAAGAGTGTTTAAAAGTGAAAAAATGTTACACTCACAGACTCACCAGCAATTGTAAGGAGCGTAAAAACCGCTCTTTCTGTCTGCACAGGCTCGGCTGTTGAATTTTCAAGCAAATTGCTTCCAAAATACGAAGATGATGTGTAGACCGAGCGCTGTGCAAGACAGTAAACCAGCTGTCCTCATATGCCGAGGCACACACCTGATTGTCCAAAAGATGTCGGCCAATAGCGGAATCCAGAACAGATTGTGTTGTTCTTATAGGTCTGAGAGAGCCACTGAAACGTATATTAGCGGGGACGTGTTGTGAAACCCAACCTCAGATAGGTACGTCCTATGTATGCCACATCACAACAGCATTTAAATTTATAAACAATGGAACTTTTTCGAAAATAGGACAACCTATCTTTACTGAAGGAAGGAAACACAGGTCTAGTCTGAAAAACAACACGTAACTGCACCGCAAAATAACAGGACGAAACACATGCCGAAAATCTGTCGGCTACAGTTTGACATCTTCTACCAAGCCAGGGTATTTTCAGATACAAGGGACAGCGGCTAGGTCCTTCAACCTTAGGTTCTTTATAACGTTTGATCTTGCGATCAATTACCCGTTTCACCACATTAACCGGGTACCCGTTGCCTTCGAAAATCTTCTGCAAGCGAATTAATTCACTTTCTAAACATTCAGGAGAACAAATATTCAAGGCACGGTGAACCAAGGTTTCTATCAGACCCAGTTTACGAGACTTAGGCACAAACGATTTCCAATTAGTATACAAACCAGTGAAAGTTGGTTTGCGAAAAACAGAAGTCACGAAAGCACCGTCCCGCCGCTGAACAAGGACATCTATAACAACAAAATATTCGATACTATTAACATTTGTGTAGACATGTTATATAGAGGGAGTTTAGGTGCCGCGGCAATTCCCGAGGAGTTATTCCTGGAATGTATGCGATTGGCAACTGAGGGGGTCGAATTTAGCTTTGACGAGACAATGTTTGCGCAGAAGGACGGTGTTGCCATGGGTAGTCCTTTGGGTCCTGTCCTTGCGAATATTTTTGTGGGATTTCATGAGCGTCTGCTATTTGAGAAGGTAGCTGAACCTTTGATATATCAACGATATGTTGATGATAACTTCTCTTTCTTTGACAGCGCCATTGATGCTGAACATTTTTTAGTTCAGCTAAATTCTTTACATCCTTCCCTTCAGTTTACCATGGAGATTGAAAGGGATGGATGTCTCCCATTTTTAGATGACTGAACTCACTGCATCCACCTACGCGCAAACACCCTCGGGAAAGGCACCAATCCGTCTATTCCCTCCAGCTATGGGTCAAACAACAGGACAGACCGGGCTCTACAGCCCCGGTCGGCAACCAATCCACCGCAGAAAGCAATGGCAACCCACTGCGGAACAATCCTCCGCCCAGTCAGTCATGTCTCTTTCAAGACATGATCACCCAAGCGTGAATCACGTATGGCACTTAACTGCCTGATATAAACGTTCCAACTCTCTTGTATTTCATCGAAATAACATAGGATTTTGATTTCTCTAATGCTAGTTTAATTTAAAAAAGAACATAACCTTTTAAGGAGGAAGTACTTTAAAAAACATTAATAGCATTATAACTACAAACAGACGATTAAAACATTACTTCTGCATTTTTCCACAAATCTATAATCCATGAATCCAAAATATGTTTACCAATAGATATAATTGAATAATTTTAAGATACTTCCATACATTCATCACATAGTAATATTGTTTTCTCTAGAGAAACTACATTTTATTTTACTTCATAATTAATTTAATTATGCCTTCTCTTAATTATTGCCTATATTTGTCTCACTATTAATATATATTTTATTATTATTGATATATTTTTATTATTATATACTACACACAAACACACACACACACACACACACACACATATATATATATATACGATCATGTCTCTCCACAGCTTCCTGTCCTTTGTAAATCTGAGCAATTTTTTTATCTCACCTAATCCGTTCTATCATTTACGCACGATTTTTAGCTAAGTTATGCACTATTTTCATTCGTTTCTCTTTCCTTGAATACCTCCAACGCTTGCTCGGGGTGATATGATTAATATATATATATGTGTGTGTGTGGAATGATAACATTATATAATGAGCTTCCATACATTCTGGTAAAGATGTTAAGTTTTATTTTGGTTTCACTGAAAAAACATGAAAATTTCGTTTCTACCATCAAATGACTTAAAGTAATATAAAATGCAAAAACAGCACTGCTCTTTCTAAATATTTCTGGCATTTAAAAGTGGTGGTATTTCGGCTGTCATCAAATAGGATATCATAGGTAAAACCTAGCTTACAACGGGAAAAGAAATAGATGTAATTTATATATATATATATATATATATATATATATATATATTAATCGTATCACCCCGAGCAAAGCGGTAACGCCACTGATGTGCAGTGGGCTACATAATAGTAAAAAGATTAGCTAGAAGAGAGTGAAGAGAAAGACGAACCAGTTAGAAAGGAGCAAGAGAAGAAAAATATTGATGTGATGACAGTTGCAAAGGTGGAGAGAAAAGAAATGATATACTGGGTGGTGAAGAAAGAACTAGAGTCAAGTGGTTAAGAGATGAGTATTCACACTGCATTTAAATTCATGAAGGTTGTAGCCGTTAGGAAAGCAAGAATATAGAAGGGAGTTCCACAGGCGGGGAGTGCAAGAAAAGAAGCTACAGGAGTAGAATTGTCGTCTGCATTTGGTTGATCTAACTGTGAATGAGTGGGACCCAGTTGCCAAGCTGGTTGCACGAGTAAACACCTGTTGTAGAGGCACCTGTAACTTACGTTCGTTGGAGCAGAAGCCATGAAAGTATTTATAGAACAGACAAAGGGAGGCCACATCCCGTCGGTGGGGAAGTGGCTGGAGTCGAGCCGCCAAGTTGGTACCTATCACATTACTAATTCTTCTTTGGAGCCTGTCAAGAACACTGAGATGAACAGCAGGATATGGCAGCTGTATTCCATGCACGGACGAATGGTTAATTGGTATATATGCAGGATGGATTCAGGCGGGAAAAACATTCTGACCTGACATTTTATGGTGAGAAAATAATAACCTTAATTTACTTAAGTAACCCTAGCTTATTTACATAAAAATAGGTATCTACTAGATATATATGCATATATAATTATGTCAATAACCAGATATTTTTTATTAAAATTTAAATTACGTAACGGCCAGTTTACTCTGCACGTGAAGTTTGAGTTGTGCATGAAACTCCGAGTCACGTTATCGGCAAGGGATTATATATATATATATATATATATATATATATATATATATATATATAAGGCTTTTGAGGCTAATGATTTTCTCTAGCAGAGTGCTAGAGAAAATAATTAGACCCAAAAGAGTGCAATATGAGCTCTGGTAAAAAGAATGGTTACTGAGACATTAAGTTCATAAGTCCCAGAAATTCATACACTGAAGTCCTCGAATACGCATGGATATAGGCTGGTTAGTTCCAGTGATTTGACCCAAAGAGTTGTGAGTTCAATCTCTGGCTACAGCAGTAGTAAAAAAATGACTCAGAGAGTTGAGTTAAAGGATGATAAATAACTACTACTGGAAGTGGCATCGCACATGGAATGAGAATAATATACCCCAGTGATCGAAATTAATGGTTCAGTTCAAAATTTCTAAGCCGAAACACCGTAAACATGGCAATACAGATAAGGACAACACTCCGGACAATGCAAATAATGTTTAAACAATATTGTCAATGGATTCTCTTTTCCACTTGGAGAATTCTTCTTTTATAATGATAATGCAACTGGTATATACATTGTTTACACAACCATTACATTATCGCGTCGATTAACGTACCATTTATTTGATAATAGTTCTATTAAATCGCATACCACTAACCAGCGCAACAGAAAAACACAACAGTAACTCCAACAAATCATTACAAATTACACAAATCTATATCACATAAATTGTAAAAAATTACTTCACATTTAAGAAACATTAAGTATTAATACAAAGAGCCAACCATCAATAAAATGTTATCAAATTTATGAAGAAAAATAGTAATATATTTCATTAATAATAATAATAATAATAATAATAATAATGTGCTAACCCGAAATGTTGCCACATGAAAACACGAAGACGCGATATTTGAAAATGATGAAACCGATATAGCACAAAAACTGTTATGAAAGCCAAATGTACTTTGGACAATGTTTCTATCCGTTTGTTCTATATTGCGTCCAAGTTTATGGAAATAAATTGTCTAAAATGTTGCTTTGACATCTTAACTTCAAAGATCTGTGAATAGACAAAAGTGCAATTTATTGCAAAACAGTAGGTAGCAGAAGAAAGTAACAAGAAAAGACTAGAAATAAATTGCACGAAAACCGAATGCATGGTCATCAGTAAAAAGGGCAGCCCAAAATGCCAAATACAGGTCGGGGATACAAGAATTAAGCAGATACAAAAATTTAAATAGCTGGGAAGCGTTGTAACAGAAGACGGAAAGTGCGACACAGAGATCCGAAGGCGAATTAGCATGGCGAAGGAAGCATTCCAGAAGTTGAGTAAAGTATTAAGAAACAGGACAATTTCGCTAGAAACTAGGAAGAGAGTACTGGATTGCTACGTGCTGTCCGTTCTTCTATATGGCAGTGAATGCTGGACAATATCATCAAAGATGAAGGACAAACTTGAAGCAACTGAAATGTGGTTCTACAGAAGGATGCAGCGAATATCATGGATCGAGAATGTGAGCATTGATGAAGTCTTGGAAATGATGGAAACAAAAAGGAAATCAATACTGAGCATCAGGAAGAAAGAGCTGAAGTTCCTGGGACATGCAATGAGGAAGGAGGGCTTGGAGAATCTGATACTAACAGGCCAGATAGAGGGAAAAGATACATGGGAAAGCAACGGATAACATATTTGAAGGACCTAATCAGGTGGATGACGGAACGAGGATTGCATGGTGTAACAGGAGAAGGTGTGCTCAGAATCACCAGGGATAGGGAACCGTGGAAGACCATGATCGCCTACGTCCTGCAGGAACAGGCACATAGAAGAAAAAGAATTTAACGGAAATGAAGAGCATAACATCAGCTCTGACATTATTCACAATTTTACACATCTTGCTTGAGTTTTTGTTCTTAAAAATATTGAAAAATTAGAACATAAAACTTGCATTCATTTCCGAACAACCTAATAGATAGATAGATAGATAGATAGATAGATAGATAGATAGATAGATAGATAGATAGATTTTTTTTCACAAGTGTTTATAAACAAAAGTAAAAATGTTGTTATCTTTCTAAAATTTTTTAATAAAAAAAAACGCTCATAAATATTCATTAGGTTGACTGAGAATATCTAGATAAATTATGGAGGATGCTAAGTGACGTAATTTATGCATTTATAACTGTTTGTGGATTAAAAGAATCTTAATCCTCTTAATCTCCTCTTGAATGATTTTAGTGTCCAATTTTATATACATGACTGAAGAAAAAAAATCAATCTATATATCGCGTTTCGTTCTCTGATGGATATTACCAAGGCAAGTGTAAGGATTTTATTTTGCAACAGCCATTTATAAACAAAAGTAAAAATTTTGTTAGTTTTCCTTCTTTTTTTTTTTTTTTACAAGTTAAAAAACAATTATAAATCTTTATCAGGTTAACTGAAATGTCTAAGTAAAGTGTGGAGGATGCTAAGTGACATAATTGCATGATAAATTATGGAGGATTCTAAGTGACATAATTTAATGTCTAATAAACAAAAGTGAATAAAGAAAATGTTGTTGTTGATTTTTTTATAATCTAATTAATATGTAATTACAATTTACTTTAAATACAAAAACAAATTTAACCATATTATGCTCCACAATATTTGTTGCATTGATCCCTTTTTTAAAAAAGGGATGTAAATGCCGGAAAACTGGGAATTGTAAAACTGCTGGATCTCTTCACCTGTATATATATATATATATATATATATATATATATATATATATTAGACATCCACATACAAGCCTGTTTCGCAGCTCATCAGTGTGGTTAGACACAACCAGCCGGGATCGAAACGCGATCAATTTCGGGTCAGTCGGAGTCGCTACCCACTAAGCCATATGCGTATGGAAACAGAGAGGGGACATTTTAACGTGCTGTACGAATAAGCAGTGTATACACACGCCAGTCACCGAGAGAACTCAATTCATTTCTGAAGAGATATGAAGTGTTGAGTTATGATAACGTTTAGCCGAAAGATTGTTGTTTTTTCAGTAGCTTTACTAAAAAAAGTGTATTTTGACAAGCAGATTTTTATCGTAAAGTGTTCGATATCGGGGTGGAGATAGAGCGTTGATAGTTTTAGTGCAAAGAATTTGTCAGTAACTGAGCAGGTTCATTCCAGTTCTTTGCACTAAACTATATATATATATATATATATATATATATATATATAGTCAGCGGACAGATCTGTTTTGCTGTATCACAGATCATCAGTACGGTTAGACATCCGACTGCATTTACCCAGGATTGAAACCCGACCGAATTAGCGTCAGTCAGAGATTCTACCATTCTGGGCTATGGGCGCACGGTAGAAGAAGGTAGACTTTCAGCATATCATATGCCATGTAAACATACGCCAATAGTTTGAGTGTTCTAATTCATTACTGAATGAACGATGCGTAGATGCTAGTGTAGCTACTGTCTACCATTCTTCCAGAGTGCTCAATCAGGGTGTGAGAGAGTAAATAGTCATCCGCAGATAGATCTGTTTCGCTATATTACAGTTCATCAGTACGATTAGACATCCGATTGCTTTTTACCCAGGATTGAAACCGGACTGAATTGGCGTCAGTCGGCGATTCTACCATTCTGAGCTATGGGCACTCGTTAGAAGGAGGCAGACTTTAAGAGTGTCATATGCGATATGCAAGACATTTTCAGTACTTGTTCTTTAAGCGAAAGCTGTTTCATAATTGAACTTGGATTTTATTTTTTTAACAAAATGTTTCTCATTGTTTTTATGCATCTCACGTGGCCTGTCCGCTATTTTTACGATAAAATATGATGTCGACAACGGAATACTTGCAATGCCATCCAACGAACACAAGCTAATCGATATACACTCGTAGCTTTATTTAGCTGTCCAGTCTCTTTCTAACAAGTCTTATTAACTCCCGCTGTGAAGCAATGACGGGAAAAATCTGCTACCAGTACTTTTGTTGTTGTTTTACTCGATATTAGCCATGAGGTTAGCAGTTAATTCCGGTACTTTTTTTTTTTCTTGAAAAAATCAAAAGTAAGAATATATTAAAACAATAAAGATAAGGATATATCAAAAAACTGGAAAAGAAAGAAAATAATCGAATAAATAGGTGCGGAGAAGTAAGTAAAGGATATAAAAATAGAATAATTTTTAGACAAAATAATTATTTCAAAATTGATTTCGGTCAATTAGGAATAAGTTCTGAAATTTTCATCAAAATCCGACCATTATTTGATTTTTACAAGAATTTCCAAATTAATGTGTCTTTCATGGTCAAAAAAGTGCATTGTGCAATATTACGTTTTTTTTTTTTTACTTAATAAACGTTGCGGTAATTTAGGTCTCGCACTGACGTAAGAAAAAAACTTTCTTCAAAAATTTCGAACGTGTTAGAAATAATTAAAAAATTTTAAAAATAATTAATAAATTCTTTGATCGATCCTCTTAATGAAACATTAATAAAACATTTTGCCGATAAAACTTTGTTTTTATTTAGTTTGGGGACTTTTTCCTTCATACTATGCTGTTTTTTCAGCGATTTTGTGGAGGTACCTAAGAAAAAGCAAAAAGAAAGAAAGACAATTCCGGAAAACGGAAACGTCGAAGAAATGTAGAAACAATGAAAAGAGCGAATATATTTTTGTCTGAATTTCTCAGACGAGATACTGTTACTTATTTTAATACTTATTTAATAATAGCATCTCCACCTTAGTTCTTCATTGCTTAGTTTTACTTGATGTACCCTGTGTCCTTCCTCAAATGTATGCGATATCCGATATTACTCCAGACATTTTGAACCGAACTCTTTTTTCTATAGCATAATAATACTATATTCAGAAATATGTTTTCTATCTTTCCTACATCACACATTCTCTCTTGTTTTTTTATCATTCCCTTCTGACATAATATTTACATGTGAGTTTCTAGGTAAAAAAAAAAGAAAAAAAAAACATAAGTGATTTGACTCATAAAAACTTTCACCGTACAGATATTACACTCTGATTATAGTTAGAAAAGCATAGTCTTAAATATTCTTGTTCATTCATTAAAAAAAAATATAAATCTGAACTGATTTATAAATGGAACTTTGTGTGTGTGTGTGTGTGTGTGTGTGTGTGTGTGTGTGTGTGTGTGTGTGTGTGTGTGTGTATCCGTTACCTATAGACTCCGAAACGGCTGAACCGATTTTCTTGAAAATTTACACAGTTGTTCTATAAGCGTCTGTGAGTGTTCTTAGCTAGGTTTTGTGTCGAGGTACCCCCGATATATATCCAAAATCGATAATCGAAAAAATCGGGTTATAGAAGGAGTGGTCCGATTTTAATCAAATTTGATACACTCATAGACAAAGACATAAGAACCGATATTCAGAAGTTTCAAGGTTGCATTTCTTACAACAGTGCAGAAAATCGATTTTATATATATATATATATATATATATATATATATATATATATATATAAAAGACAAGATGTTTGTGTGTGTGTCTGTTTATCTGCCTGTATGACTGTATTTTTTTCAGCCCTTTTATTTTAGTTTTTGCTTCGGGTTTGGCTCTAAGTAGGTATAATTGTAGTTCTTAGTCTCAGCCATGATACCATTTACTCAGAGGACTTATTTAGCCTTGAAAATTCAGTTTACAACGAAAAAAACGTATTTCATATCGATGCCAGGAAATCAAAATTTGACTTACGTCCATTCATTTTTCTTTCAGTCTACGGTTTCGCTTTAACTGGAAACAACTATTGCTTTTTAGTCTTTCGTGCCAACGTCCAAAGAGTCTGAGCTCCAGGACCATGAATTAGTTTTAAAGCTTTCATTACATCCGAGCAACGCCAGGCTATACTGCTAGTATATACATAAGAAAAAGAAATTTCTAGGGAATAATATTTTATAGATTGGCATGAAGACTTTCTTCAGGTAACTCGACGTGATGTGATGGTTAACACGCTTTTGGTTTTGTGACACATCTAAATAATGCTTAAAAAATTACTCAAGTGACATTTGTAAAAATCGGAAAATATGCCGGATATTTTTTAATGAATTTAGTGGATTTTGTTCATGATATAAATTCAGTAAGTTACCTCGATGCGGTGTAATGTTTAGTAAGCGTATCTCGCAAAAACACATTGCAACTGAGTGGCGAGTTCGATTCTCATTAGATGCTTCATACTTTCAGTCTTGAGCCACATTTAAGATGCACTTAGAAAATTACTATAATATAATTGCAGTGTAAAATCGAACGCAAACAGTTACCTTATATGAACTGTTCGGATCATCTTTATTGTAATGTTCACGACGTTTCGGCCGTTGTACGCTCCGGCCATCTTCAGGAGATTTGAATTTTGAACCGAACACTTTTCAATCACAAGGACACATGGCCTACTAGATAAACGAGTTGGCTTTATTTAAAAGAAAAGTCTATAAAACACACACACACACACACACACACACACACACACACACACATATATATATGTATATTTTTAATGTGGAAACGAGTTATTTCGCAACCTAGGTTTCTGTCTTTCGGTATCTTAGGCGATTTACAACAACTGATTTTACCGTTTTTTAAAAGCTCACGTAACAGGTATCTTTTATGAACGCGCAATCTTCAAAATTAGGAAAAGTTACTTAAAGGTCTTAGAACACTTTCATCCATGAGTGTATAATCCTAGGAGGTATTTATTGGTTTGGTTACTCTTGGACATAATTTCTGTTCTTTCATTTACTAATTCATTTTTATTTAGGAATAACATAATTGCCAAGTCTTTTCTCCTGACATGGCCTGCATATTTTGCAAGATTTGGCTGTTTTTACTATACTCCAAGTTATATATGGGTCTTTTTTTATACATTAATTTTAATTTCCACACGTGGCTATCCATTTTTGTATATACATATATATATATATATATATATATATATTAATTCGGTCGGGTTTCAATCCTGGGTAAAAAAGCAATCTGATGTCTAACCGTACCGCTGATCTGTGAGACAGCGAAACAGATCTGTCTGCGGATGACTATATATATACGCAGATATCAATGACAAAATTACAGTTTCAAACTTGATATCTGTAACAAAATAACGCACTGATGTCTTGTTAGAAAAGTCAGGGATTGAGTTTAAACTGTATCGATATTATAAACAGGAACTCCAATTCTCAATGATATTCTAACAAATGTCATTCTTTGTCATTCATTAAACCTTCCGCTCAATGAATGCTAATCTACAAAAAATATTTCTAAAAATTTTTAACTATTTTATTTACTAGCGGACCATTATACTGAAGTAGTTCCAAGTCTGACATACAAACAAGCTTAATAGCTACTTAAAATGAATAAGCAATGTCCTTTAATTTACATAGTAAAAGCCCTTCAGCTTTCGCAGTTATTAACACCAGGAAATACCACGAACTTTAAATTGAATCTAATGCCAACAAGGAACCTGTGTTCTGACAGAGTTTGCTCAACGATAACTGCAATTTGTACTGAGCTCAACCCAGATGAAGCCATAATTTTTCGAACTAAGTGTCACACCAGATCACCAGAGAAGCCAGATGAATCAGCGGGTTAACCTGAAAGATAACCTCCTAGCAAATTCGCACTCCACAGGATACTGGTGACAGTCCCGAACAAGTAACCAGCTGCCCGACCCAACGGCGCTTATAATGTGCACACGTGGGACAGCCGATGACGGATAGCTATATTAAGCACTACTCCAATAGAGAAAAGAACAAAATGTCTTATATCCTCGCGACAGATATCCATGTTCAGAAAAAATCTCTCAAAGTTAAAACCCTCATTGGCCAACAGTTGTAAAGTCCAGAGTTGAATAATCAATAAGGTTATGTGTGAGAGACATCTGTCAGTTAAATACCGTATGTGATACACGCTTGGCGTTCATGTCTCGAAAAAGACATGAGTGGGCATAAAATTTTTCCGTAGTAAGTTGCCATTACTTTCTTCGGTAGACTGATTTCTTTAATTTTACGTTTTAATTATTTAGATGTTTTTGTGGGTATTAGACTTTGCTTTAAGTATTTATTGGATCGGGTTTTTCTATAGCATTTTTAATCTTTCATAACAAGAATATCTAATCAAACTCTTAGTATTTCTTAGCATGATTGTGGGGTTAGGTCCCTAATGTGCTTGCAGTTTACTGTGGTTTCGTGTCTCTGATTTAAGAGCTTGTTACTATTTATATATTTAAGGATCTCTATTTTTTCTTGAAGGCAAAGAAAGCATGGTTCGTAAAATTAAAGAAATAAAAAAGCTCCAAAACTATCACTAAAGCCTATACCAATAACCCTACTTAGCACAATAACCTTACTTAAATACAAACATATTCCGTACTGGAAAAATGAAAATTAAACAAATGGCTCCCAAACTCGAAAAAGAATCAAAATTCATATATTCAAAATTAAGATTAAATATACTACTTCAGAATAATTATATCATACACAAAAATAAACTGTAAGCACACGTAAGATCTAACCCTACAATCACACTAAAAATACTGGAAATTTGAATAGATATTTTTATTATTAAAGATAAAGAATGCTATAGAAAAAATCGATCTAATAAATCCTTAAAGTAAGATCTAATACCCGCAAAAATATCTAAATAAATAAAATATATAAAAAATTAAAAGAAATAAATAGGATTCCAAACGAAAATTTATAGAGAAAAGAATATAAAAAAAATTAAAAGAATAAACCGATCCTCTAAACTTAAAATTAAGATTAAACATACAACTTTATATAAAAAAAAAACTGATAAAAGGCTAATTTGCATTTACTCCCTAAAAAATACAACTTTAGATTTCTCGAAATAACTTCGCCTAAATACAATAATACTTCAAACTTGAATATAAAATAAAAAAATATATATTTAAAAAGAACCCTATAAAATAAAAAATATTCCATACCGAAAAAATCAAAATTGGAAAGAAAATCACCCCACCCCTATCACGTATATCTAAGAAACCCCAAAGTGAAAACCTAGCCACAGGATCAAAGTAAATACATGAATTAGGTCCGCTAACAACAGACATCAATCAATTAAACGATAGCCAACCATAAAACTGACCCCTCCACACGCCGCTCTCTTAGAAATTCTAACCAAAAGTTATGCCCGACCGACAAAATGTACATTCCAACAGATAATACCATTAATCAACAATTTCACACTTACACTCCAGGTTCTTCAAAAGTCTAACGGTCAAAACTAAAGACACATTCACTTAATTATCAATAACCCCAACCAACCCCCACGACAACAACGAACCAAATATAAACAGAGAATGATTCCAAACTCTTACTCTTTACTTCTGCCGATGATGTGTTTGAGTCCAAACACTGAAACAACCATATGATTGTAGAGAAGAGGACATATATAGAAAGAATTATGTACATGTTCTAAAACATAATTTATAATAAATATTCACAGCTCTATACATCATATATCGAGCACTGTTTTAAATTAATGTTTTGGACGGGAAAAAAAAATTATTTTCTCTCCTCATTCTATACCCCCTCGGATATATATATATATATATATATATATATATATATATATATATATATATATAAATTGTTGGCATAAAATAATCCTTTGAGGCTAATATGCTTTTAAAAATAACCCGTTGATGTTGATATGCCGTAAAACAGAGCAAACTAAAATCCTGATCTACAAACTGTTTTATTACAAAGAATACATATTCATATAAACTTATCTTAAAAATCTTATTGGCATTAAATAACCATTAAGGTTGATATGCCGTAAAAAAGCAAATAAGCAAAGGTCGACTTTCTGGCGTAGAAGCATCTATACATAGGATTGATTATAAATATGCGATCGCTCAAAATGTTTCCTCATATAAATTACCAGTAACTGATTTTTCGCTTCAGTCAATTTTTTTGCGTATTTTATTCTACCTGTGATATCACGAATTACAGAAACAGCTCGAAATAGAAATGTAAATAATGAAATGAAATAAATGAAGAAAATTACCCGATTATTATTATTTATTTCTTTATTTTTATTTATTTTTTTTTTTTTCAGAATGAGAACCTGGGCTCTAACCTTTGTTGCCGGACTTCTGGCATATTGCCAACCAATCTTTACAACTCCACTGATTAACACTCGCCCACAGACCCCTGCCTTTGAACAGCTTACTGGTAAAGGGGTTGTTCTAGCCTTATTCGATCTCCACAGAGACACCCACCCAAATGGCACCTGCACCAGCCTTGATCCCCGAGCGTTAATTGCAGCCCATGCGGCTATGTGGTCACACGAAACTCTTGTCAAGACAGCTTACCAGCCGTGCAGCGGTAAGTAACTTTTATTTATACAAGTGGGCAAGTTTTCAATAATCGGTTTCAGAATGAGATATTCGCTTGTGCTGACTGCGTCATAGAGTTTCGAACAGTTCACACCCCGGAAATTCCGCGGGTGTTTCGTTTGGTTGATTTGGTTTAGCAGATTATCAAACTCTATAGTTTATTTAATGCCGAATTCTAAATATTTTTTTCAATTTAATTCCTTCAACTACAGATAAAATGTATTGCTAGTCATTTTACTTGAATATGGTGTTTTTATATTTTCATATGTTATTTTGTTTTTTTGTTTCTTTTGTGGAGGGGGTTCTTATTTGCCCATAGCTGGAATTTTGAGAGTTGCTACCACCCAGGGTCAGGGTGGTCCTATAAAAAACAACAATTAAAAGGTGGCCCGACGCTCCTCAAAGCCTCCAATCTCCCGCTTGCTGCTGGATTCAGTTTGTCATCACATCCAAGACTACCGGGTGTTTCGAATGTTTGATGACCTTTAGAGAGTTACAACAGGACAGCCCCTATTTTATTTATTTGTTTGTGCGTGTGTGGGCGTGCGTATTTGCATTTTAGTACCCAACGTTATTCATGGGGCTTAAATTCACTTCTGTCAGCCGCATCTTTTCATGACATAAATGATCATGGCTATCCACAACGTTTTATCTCATGTGGCTCTAAGCATTTTTCTCCCATTGCTAAGGACCTCGTCTACCGTTCTGCTATCCATTCACACGAGCCCATCAGGTAAGTAGTGTTAAATGCCACCGCTGAAAAACAACGAGGAACATGTATATATATATAAAAATAATCTTATATTTTTATTCTTCGACGTTGATGCTTGTGTAGAGCAGGAGAGCAGCCGGAGACCATTCACGCGCACGAAAGAGCTGTCAGGGGTCAGAAGCCAGCGGGAGTCTCTTCAGCCAAAATCCTAGACTCTATATAATCATAAAACTCTCAGATGACCCACATGGTCACGCCTCTTCACTCACGCATTCTTGCTTTTCCGGTTGTCACATTGTTGGTTTTATCTACGGCCGGATGTATCTATCAATTCCATCCGCCGGTTCATCGCCGTTCAAGGTACTATATTACAGTAGCTTGCTGCCTTCCCCTATCTCTCTTGCTCTCAGTATGTCCCTCTTTCCTCATTATGCGTTTAAAGAATTTCAAGAGTTTTTTCCTGATTTTAGCATAAGAGTTCTTTCAGTTAACATTTTCTTTAAGGCTTCCTCGTTGCTTACTATTCCCGCCCATCAAATTTTCAGTATCTTTCTATAGAACCACATTTATCCTGCCTTTATTTTTTTCCTCGTCCTTAGCAAAATTTTCCAACATTCTCTGGCATAGAAGGGGAAGGAAGATATGCGAGTAGATTAACGCTTGAGGTGCAGTGGATATCGACTCGGAACGACAAATCACGGAACCGAGTTCGAATTCAATTGAATTTCTTGTATTTACTTACGCACAAATACCCTTGGGAAAGGTATTAATCCGTCTCTTCCCTCCAGTTATGGGTTAAATAACAAGATAGATTGGGTTCTATAGCCTTGGCTGGCAAAAAGTCTAACTCAAAATAGAATGGCAACCTACTGCGGGATAATATTCTGCCCAGTCAGTCATGTCTCTTTCGAGACATTATCGCCCAAGCGTGTATCACGTATGGCACTTAACTGACTGTAGAGAGAGTGGAATCATCGAACCAGGTTGAAATCCTAGCTTACACAAATGTACTCTTCTCTTTCACCATAAATATGGGTTAAATAACAGGGAAGCCGAGACGAGGCTATGTAGGAGTAGCAAAACTCTGATTTCAAAATCGTAATTAAAGAAAGCCAACAATGTCATTCAGTTAAGTGCCATACGTGATACAGACTGGTTGCCAGCCAAGGCTATAGAACCCAATCTGTCCTATTATTTAACCCATAACTGGAGGGAATAGACGAATCGATTGACGAATACCTTTCCCAAGGATATTTGTGCGTAAGTGAATGCGAGGAATTCAACTCGGAATTCGAACTCGGCTCCCCGATTTGTCGTTCCGAGTCGATATCCACTGCACCACAACGCGCATCAACAATGTCATTAATTTTTCCTAAAAAATCCCTAGCGATTCACAGTTGATAATGAAAAGGCATCTGGATCGAGATATGATCGTCTACTTTCCAAAAGACTATATTAATACTCATCCAAATGGCAAGCATCCGTCTCTTCTTCCACATCCCTCTTAGCTATCGATTAATAGTAAGATAAATCGGAATCTTTCGTTTTTCGTAGCAGCCAATTTAAACAAAAGGCAACTCTGAATTCAAAACAATGGAGAAGATATTTGAAAATTTCTTTTTAACGACCACTTAGCATTCTGCAATTTACTTAAAGCCGGAAAATATTTCGTGAAATTTAAAAGTTTTGTTTTGGGGAATAGTAATGATTTACTGATACAAGTTCTTACTATTTATCCCATAGCTGGAGGGAGAAGTTGTGGATTATTACTTTTCTTATGTCTGGTCAATATATAGATGGATGAGCTCTTGGGGATACCAGGTGCTGTAAGCTTGGATGTGCGGGTGGTATAATGGCTAACAGCTAAGAATGAGAAATGGGAATTTCAATTCCAGTCGTGTTCGTTAGACCGCGCAGCAAAATTAGACCAGAGATAAAACAAGAACAGTGTGGGTTCGTCAAAGACACCGAAACAAGGAACACAATATTTATGCTCAGTATGTTATCAAAAAAGCAATACAAAAGGACGTGTCTTCTTCTTATGTCACACGATTCCTTGGGTGACATAGGGCCGCAACGACACTCCTCCAACGCACTCGGTTCTGGCTGGTCCTCTTCTGCTCGGCCCATGCCACTCCAGCAGCGCACGATTCAGCTTCAATGCTCCTCCGCTAAGTCTGTCTTGGGAGACACACTTTACGCTTTCCCTAGCGAGTGCCACCTTGCCACAGTTAGGGGGCTTGCGTGTCTCTATGACCCGGAGAGTTATGCTGGCGGGAGATTCGTCTCCTGGTAGGGTCACCCAAACCAGACAGGTCGAAGGGTAGAGACTAGACCAAAAGCACTCACTGGTCCTCCAGGTTGGGGGTTTGAATAGGACTAACAATCCAATTCTATAAAACAAAGCCTGTTACAGAAACCGCAGCGACACTATCTGAAGAGAAGGGCGTGTATCTGTGTTTTATAGAGGCGTTCGACAAAGTACACCACAAAGATCTGATGCTTCGGTTTTCAAATTTTTTTCGGATTTTATAATACAAGTATTCTAATTTGTATCTAATATCTATAAAATGGAGCAGATTGTGAAGAAAAATCAAACGATATCCCGTTACATTTCATAACACAGTACAATAGAATGCAAAGCTCTCATGGGTCTATATAATTTCCTGTTCTTTGTAGCTTTTAATAAAGTTTAGCCTTTTTGCCATCACTCCTAAACGTTGCTCCGCCACCCATCGACACAACCTCGTTAGGTAGGTTCGGGGTTGTATTTTTCTGTCTCCATTACCATCAATCTATCCTGTGAGTATCAAATTTTCCAAGCCCTCTTTCATCTTTATGCGTCCCAGAGATTTCAACTTTCATTATTAAGTAGAAGTGTCATTTGGTTGCTCAGCTGTTCGTTTAATGTTTTTCTCAGCATCCTTCTGTAGAGCCATATTTCGGTTGCTTCAAATCTCTTCTTCATCTGTGAGAAGATTGTCCAGCATTTACTTTTATAGAGAAAGACTGATATTAAATAACAATTCTGTACTCGTTGTTTGGTTTCTAACGAAATTTTCTTGTTTCATGATATTTGCTCAGTATCTGGAAGGCACCTTTCGCGATTCCAATGCTCCTTCTGAGCATGAATCAGGCAATGGCATTTGCTCAAAATCGAGTCGCCGCAACCATATATATATATATATATATATATATATATATATATATATATTATGTCAATTAGGTTCGAGGGTTAAATATTATTTCGTGGTTTTCCAAATTTATGGCGATATATACGAATAATGCCTTATCGTTTCAGGTATAGTGTTTGGCGAGAGGCTTGGAATCTTGTTCTTAGATTTGCAGCTGGCTTCGAAAAAATGTCTAAATATCTATTGAACTCCTTGCAAATATAATCTTCTCCTAAGTATAATAATTCACCTGACGTTAAATCCGGAAAAGCCTTTCTGTTTCGAGTCTTTAATGACCTTTAATTCTTAAGTAAACTGGAAGACCGGATTTACGGATAGGGAATAAAATTAATTTATTATTATTATTATGATTATTATTATTATTATTAATTATCATATCAAAATTTCTTTTTTGAAAAATAGCCTAAAAATAAAAATATATTATAATTAAGGAGATTATATAACCGAGAGATTAATCGGAATTAAAGTTGCATTAATTTTCTGTCTTGATTAATCATGGATGAATAATGGTCTTCATTCCTCTCTTGGAGGCGAATATTCTTACTGCAGAAAAGGCAATATTTTCCAAATGTCCCTATGGTCTGATTTTGAAGTTTGGTGGATTTTACATGTCAATATTTGTTGGTTCATTTAAAGCTTTTATTTCATGTTAATCAATTTTATTTTTAATTTAATGTTTTGCGTGGGGCACACAGGGAAGATTGACGTCACTATCTAATAGCAGTAATCAACCAGACCATCATAACTCGCTATATATATATATATATATATATATATATATATATATATATACTCGCTATATATATATATATATATATATATATATATATATATATATATATATTAATTCAGATATTTCCAAGGGAAAAAAGCAGGAAGGTAAATTCAAAAAAACCGATCCTAATTAATATTAAAAATTTATTTTAATATTAAAAAATGATACAGGAAGAGAGCTCCATGTAATAAAATATTACAGAGCAAATATATATTAAAAAAGGATTAATTCAAAGATGTTGAATGGCCATTTCGATATGAAGATCCCCACGGGGGACGACACATCACCTCAGCAACAGAAAAAACCTTTCAGAAACTGGAGAAAAATTAGTCTACTTTTCCTTTTTAAATAGATTGCAAAGAAATTAAAAAATAAATAATAAAATAAAATAAAATAAAATAAAAATAAAAATAAAGGGAAAGAAAAAGAAAAAGAAAACGAAATAGAAAAAGAAAAAGATAGAATAAAAATATTATGAAATACATAATTTATTTTTAAACTGAAGTGGCCTAATAATTATGGCCGGTAGTATATATATATATATATATATATATATATATATATATATATATATATATATATACTTCAAAAAGAAAGATGTATTTCATATTATTTTTAGTATTTATTGCCAAATAGATAATCCTAAATGAAAGTAGAATGGATTTTTGTTAATACTGCACTATAACATGTGCATCAAATGAACTGTTCTGGTGTCCAGTTTTTGTGCTCTCTTTCCCATGCTAGTCTCTTCTTTTTATTGGCTGACTGAGGCAAAAGCTTCCTGGCTGCCTTTGAAAAAATTTGCAACGTAATAATAACAAAAGAGCTATTCTATTTTCATCTAGAAATATCCACTTGACAATAAATACTAAAAATATTATGAAATACATAATTTATTTTTAAACTGAAGTGGTAATAATTATGGCCGGTGGATATATATATAATAATATATATATATATATATATATATATATATATATATATATATATATATATATATATATATATATATATATATATATATATATACTACCGGCCATAATTATTAGGCCACTTCAGTTTAAAAATAAATTATGTATTTCATAATATTTTTAGTATTTCTATTGGTTCTTTGAGTGGAACCCAGTAGAACTCCATCTATGCCCGTTTCGCCGGATAAAATGTGTGTCCTCTGGCTTTTTCAGTTTCATCATTATCAAGCCGAATAGATACCAGTAAACATAGATAGATAGATAGATAGATAGATAGATAGATAGATAGATAGATAGATAGATAGATTATGGGGAGATTAATGGGGAAGAAATCGAGATAGATAGATAGATAGATAGATAGATAGATAGATAGATAGATAGATAGATAGATGGGGAAGAAATAGAAATAGATAGATAGATAGATAGATAGATAGATAGATAGATAGATGAGAAATAGAAATAGAAATAGATAGATAGATAGATAGATAGATAGATAGATAGATAGATAGATGGGGAAGAAATGAGATAGATAGATAGATAGATAGATAGATAGATAGATAGATAGATAGATAGATAGATAGATAGATTAATGGGGAAGAAATAGATAGATAGATAGATAGATAGATAGATAGATAGATAGATAGATAGGGAAGAAATAGATAGATAGATAGATAGATAGATAGATAGATAGATAGATAGATAGATAGATAAAGATAGATAGATAGATAGATAGATAGATAGATAGATAGATAGATAGATAGATTCTGATAAAACTATGCAGATAGAAAGCTATGAAAGGAAGGAATGTGATGACGTACTTGGTTGTTACAATGTTTCAGAAAAGAGACAATCAGTTTCTTGTGTGAATGTAAAAGTCGACGGGTATGACAATACGCGATAAAAGATCGCACAACAAAACAGGAAAAAAATCTAAGGCCAAAAAAAACAAAAAAACAAAAAAACAAAAAAACAGAAACAACTCTCCCACTGTTCGCGTTTCTCCGCTGTTTTATTTCTGATATGTGAAATTCAGAAGAAATACGACGAAGAAGATAAGGACAAAAACAATTTTTATATGACAATTTAAAAAAAAAATGTCCTCGCTCTCGCTCTTGCTTCGCGCTTATTTGTAAAAGAAAAATAAATACGGCTTTTCTACATTCATTTAATTAAACACTTCTGCCATGTTTCATTTTTTGCAATAGTCAGATCAAGAAAGAAAGTGTCACCGATTGGCAAATATTCTTCGCTGGAGTTAATCGATCCCTACATTCTAGTCTTGACAAAGTTCAGAATTGTTTACGCAGGTTCGTGGTGGGGCGGAGGAGAGACTTATTTATTCTCCTTTATGCAGCATATTCCCCCATAGATGAAGCATTTTTTTTTATCGTAAAGTGCTCGATATTGTGGTGGAGATAGAATGTTGATAGTTTTAATGCAAAGAATTTGTCATTTTGCGTCAAAACACAGCCCTGATGAGTGAAGACATCCTAACGATGTCCTCACGAAACTTCGAAGTCGGCATGAAGCGGCCCAATTAAAGTCACAAATTCTTTGCCCTAAAATTGGATATATATATATATATATATATATATATATATATATATATATATATATTAGGACGTTCAACAAATTCTCGCTGTTTTCTAACATATGGCCTTCTCAAAACTGCGTGTGTGTAGTTTTAGATGGTAACGCATCTACAAGGATGTACTACAAGCAAGCTTGAAATTAAGTGTATGTCATTTCACCGAAGTGGAAACAAGTTTGTTTTTCATAGCGTTAAACACGTCAGATTTCGTACCAAAGAAAATGTATTTGCGGGGAATTTTATTGCACTACTTTATTCAAAAGTAATTTCCAGCTGAAACACACAGAATTATTGTTGAGATATACAGCAATCATGCTCTGTTAGAAGCATCATGCACAGATTGGTTTAAACACTTTTGATGTTAAAATTAAAAATCCTTCTGACGCATCGAAAAAGTTTTTAATTCATAAAACCCGTGTCAGGCGCAAGCTGAATTTGCGGAATCATTAGGAGTTGATCACACAACAGTTTCAAAACTTTTGCAAGCATCAGGAATGATTCAAAATCAAGAACATTGGGTGCCGTACGAGTTGAAAAGGAAAAGCTTTTTGCATCGTTTCAGTTTGGATAGATTCAAAATTTTAGCTATAATATACTGTTGTGGAGTAATTTTCGCACTGAAGGTTATAATCGTGCTATGTCGGTTGCTAATCGACTTAACGCACCCTAAATGTTAGGAACTTTGTAATCTTCCACTGACTCCTTAGAATTCGGCTAACTGCCGACTAATATCAACTGCCTAGTAGTTCTACTGAACTTTCCAAGAACTTAACGAGTTAACTTCCTGTTAACTCTTATTAATATAGGAGGGAGAGTCCATTATCTGAGGAATAGGTGTGTTTCACCATAACATTTACCACCCAATTTTCTACAGGTAAGATTATTGTAGTATATTCACTTTTCATCGCCGGTCACGAAACAATGCAAAAAGCTTTTCCTTTTCTGCCGCTGAAAATGTTGTGTGATCAACTCTAATTGTTATGGGGAAACACACCTATTCTTCAGATAATGGACTCTCCCGCCTATATTAATAAGAATTAACAGAAAGTTAACGGGATAAGTTCTTAGGAGTTAATATATATATATATATATATATATATATATATATATATATATATATATATTTTAAGAAAAATTCATTCGTGTAAAATCCTTTGTAAAATAAAGACGGAAGCTGCTGATGGTTCGCCTATACTTCCGATTTACCATGAAATAACGTGTCTGCCTTAATTTTTCTTATATTTGCTCTATATGTATTTATATACATATATATTTAGAGCTCTCTTATGTACAGGATACTCCTTTGGATTTTTCTATACCCACACTGCATGTTGATATATATATATATATATATATATATATATATAGTGTACCGAGGCAGCAAGTAATTTTCTAAACATATGCTGTTAAATATATATTTAATCATGAGCCGTTCTAAACGTTGTAATTTGGCTTTAATTTCAGTTGAAAATAAAGACAAAAATTCTCCAACATTTGGATAATTATTTATTGATTTGCTTCTAAGCTTTCGGCTCACATGAGCCATCTTCAGAGAGGTTGTTTAGACTGAAATATTATAACATCCACCATCACCGACGATTTTATTTTGTGTTGACATAAAACTCCGCTTGGCAACGGCAATAGTTATCAAAAATAATAAATGCAGTTCTTAAATTTGCGATGCGGCTTTATGACGTCACACCGAGGGATAGCGCGAAATGACAACAAGACCATGTAGTCAAATGCAATGTAATATGTTATGTCCGGATTTAAAGTTGATTTTATTGAGTGTTGGTTGTTTCGATTTGATGTACATGGCCTCCAATATCTGCAGGCGCCTCTTACTGTGTATATGAGTAAGGATCACCGTATTGTTGACCAAAATCTGTCTGATATTACCTACATGTTTATGTTTTTCAGAGAAATGTTGTTTAATAGTACTCTGATCAGAAAGATGACATGTAAGTCTACGGGAGAGCGTGGTTGTAGTAAAACCAATATATGTACTGGTTTTTTATTAGTATCAGAGATACAATCTCTGAATGGGCATGTAAATTGTGTACATTACATTGGTTTTTGTGGAGAATTTAGTTTAGTGCTTGTTGGGTTATTATAGACTATGAGGTCAATTGTTTTAAATTTTTTCTTATATATAATGAGTTTAATTTGATTATTACTTTCCACTGGTTTAACATTTCTACGTATTATGTTTTTGAGAGTTTTTCATCTTGTTTATAATTATTATGTATTTGGTTGCAATAGTATAAGTCAATAGTGTTATGTTTATTTTGATGTATATATATATATTGAATTATTTATTTTAAAATTTCGTTATTATAACACGACGCTTGCTTGCTTCGCGTGGAGCCGTGCGTATTTTGCGTCATCAGAGCAAAATGGTTTTCTTGTTTCTTACGCAGTAGCAAGTCCAGCTGCTTGAATACAGACAAGTCTATTCTTACGGATCGAAAACCAGAAAAAAAAAAACAGTGTTCATTATTTTATGTTTGTATTTAGCCCATCAGTTTTAAGATAGACAAATAATAAGTAGGAGTTGGGCGTTTTTCGCTCTCGGCTGACTCGATTCAAGCTCGGCATATTATCTTATATTAGTCAGTTAAATGCTACACGTGATACGTGCCTGGGCGATCATGTCTCGAAAAACACATGACTGCCTGAGCAGAAAATTTTCGACAGTAGTTTGCCGTTACTTTCTGCAGTAGACTGGTTGCAAAATCTATCCTGCTATTTAATCCATAAGAAGAAGAGGCGTATTAATACCTTTCCCAAGGGTATTTGCGCGGAAGTGAATACAAAGAATTCACCTGGAATTTGAACACAGCTCTCTGATTTGTCGTTCCGAACCGATATCTATTGCACCACAATATTCATAGACGTTTTGTTTCTGTTTGAATACATGGGATGTGTTATCATCATTTAAACTGTTGAGATGCGTTCAAGCCCGGCTTGGATCTATAAGGGTCATTTAAGAATCATTTAAGAAACCCAATGCACTAAAAAAAGACAGAAATCGTTTGGGTTTTTTGTACTTTTAGGTCACGTGACGAACGAAGTTAAGTTCAAGAAATACCGTCAACCGTTACGATGAATATGAAGTTTTAATTGTAAGTTTTGCAAAACATAATTAACCCACATCAACCTGTAGCCAACAAGGAAAGTCTTTTTTATTGATCAGGTACGTGCTTGATTTGCCCGCACATCCGACCTTCGGATCGATCCGATCGAGTGAAATCAATAACGCTATATTTGTGCGTTTAAGTGTTGAACATTAACGACAAAATCATCTGAGAGCGAATCTATTCCTTAAAAATGGAAAAAAATATTGTTAGTTAAAATAACACACGTTCTCTCCTTCCCTCACTCCTTCTCTCTCTCTCTCTCTCTCTCTTTATATTTATATATATATATCCCTCTTTCCCTCTCTTTACCGTTCTATTTCTCCCTGTCTCTCTCCCCTTCCTCGTCTCTCTCCCTACCTATCCCCCTCCATCTTCTTTCTCTCTCTTACTCTTTCTGCCCCTTCTCTATCCCTCGCTTTCACTTCCTTTCTCTCACCATCGCCCTCTAGCTCTGCCTCCCTGCGATATACGCACAGTAAAAAGCGAGGTAGAAGGACGATCAGGCAAAAACCACACAGCAAATAACTACATCATGTCCTTGTAAAATATACGATAAATATGGAAATGTACATTTGATCTTATAAAGCTTTACCTTGTTCCAGTTTAAATCCCTAAGACGTAATGTTATCAAAACGCGGTTTATACGGGTATCTCGTTCAATCCTATCATGATCATCCTACAAATAAATATACTGCAAAGACTACAACCGTCAGCTTTCATATTGATCAGTTATTATTTAAAGAATAGACATGTCTATTATCTACCATATAATACTGTATGAATCATAGTTAAATGATGATTATTCATGTAATCCGTAACAACAAGCTACAAGACAAATTTCCAATGGTGTGATTGGTTGAAAATTTACGATATTGTGATTAGTTGATAAACTAGGTTACATGATTGGTTACTAAATCCGACAGTTTAAGGAGGCCGTCTGTTTCTTGTTCTTTATGACTAGCACTTTTGAAATATTCTTAGTAACACTCGGGTTTTATTTCAATCCATTTGTTATTTATAAAAGCGGTTAATGTGCAGAAGCAAAGTAAGACTTTTTTTTTTTCAAGGATCAGCTATCGCTCAGCAAGAAAATAAAAAGAAAAAAAACAAAGTTCAAGTTTCTCAAAATATAATATGCAGTTATGTCAATGCTTCATTGTTAATATAAAACCGTTTGTGGGGTTTAACAAATATGTGAGCAGCCTTTGTGGTTATGCCAGTATTTACGCAAAAAGTGAAAACAAAAGTAAAAAATAAAGAACATCTAGAAGTCGGAAATATGTAAATGAAAGCTTTTAAAAAAAGTTTATATGCCTTCTCTGTGACCCTGATAAAGAAAAGCTAGTGAATATTATAAAAGTGCTTTGTTTAACAAATTTAGCATGTCATTTTGAATGCAGTGTTGTTTTACCCACGTGTTCGAGAAAAACTTTCTTTTCGCGTCATCTATTTGAAAAAAAGACTGTTTGCAGTGCATATCAGGGTATCACAGACGAGATTTTAAGGCCATATGACCGGGTAAGCACACTGCATAGTGATTAAGCAACAAGAAAGTTAATCCAACAAGTTAAAAAAATATATTGCCCTTTTGGGAATAAATGTATTCTTACGGTATGTGAAATGTATCATAGCTACGTTTATAATATGTTATAAACGAGTGTATCCCTGCCGTCAAAAATTACGGCAAAATATTTTTTTTTTTTTTTTTAATCATCTCACCCCAAGCAAGGCATTCCACTGCCACTATTGCGCATGGGGCTACATAGGGGAAGGTAAAGAGGAGTGGATAGACATAGGGAATGTCAGGAGAAAGGTGATAGATGAGTAAGGATAGCGAGGATGAGTGTCGGGCAGATGGGAAGAATGTTTGATAGAATGGGAGCAGGTTAGTGTGTTAGGAGGTGTCTATTGACCTTACATTTAAACTCCTGGAGATTGTAGCCGTCGGGGAAGCAATCGTTTGGAAGAGAATTCCACAGTCGGGAAGTGCGAGGAAAGAAACTGTTGGAGTAGAAGTTAAGGCTGCATTTTATCGGTTTCACTGTAAAAGGGTGGGATCTAGTTGCTAATCTAGTATCTCGTGCAAATTCGTATTTAGGGGGCACCAGTGATCTAAGTTCATCGGAGCAGAAGCCGTGAAAGTATTTATAGAAGAGACACAGCGAAGCCACGTCTCGCCGGTGGGAGAGAGACTGCAGGCGGTCTGCCAAGTCGGTATCTATCACATTACAGACCCTCCTCTGAACCTTATCGAGAAGCCCGAGGAGAACAGCAGGGGCACCCGACCAGATATGGCAGCAGTATTCAATGCACGGGCGGATGGTAGATTTGTAAATGTGCAGGATAGATTTAGACGGAAAAAACTTCCGGGCCCTACACAGAGAACCGACTTTCATAGCAGCGGATTTAGCAATGGATTCGATATAGTCATTCCATTTGAGGTCCGCTGAAAGCGTGAGACCAAGGAGGCGTAGTGTTTTACTCTCTGGGAGGCAAGCCTGGTCCATGCTAATGGGATTATATATATATAAGGGATTTGAGAGAGATATGTGTGTGTGTGTGTGTGTGTGTGTGTGTGTGTGTGTGTGTGTGTGTGTGTGTGTGTGTGTGTGTGTGTGTAGCAAATGCTACTCGAGATTCAACCATAAGATATCTTCAGGCAGAAGATACCTCGCGGTTGAAACCTGGGTATTTTGGCACGACATCTTATTTGATGTATATTTTCTCTACTTTCTTCTTGCAGAATTTTGTCTTGGCCACTTTATTATTCTATCATACCTTGGGAGCGGTTGTTTTCTGCTTCCCTCTGCGTTGTTATATATATATATATATATATATATATATAACGGTCTTTATTATAATAGGAAGGATAATATTATTGATAAAATAGCAAGATAGACTGCTTTTTTCTTAACCCTAACAGCTGCTATCACCTCGGATCAGAGTGGATCTGGGAACAATAGAAACTAAATTTTATGCTCCTCAAAATGTCCAGTCAATCGATCAACACCCGGATATTGTTTGTTGTTATACCCAGGACTGACTAGTATTGAAGGAAAACTATGAAATAAAACGCCTCCAATTTCAAAAGCAGCATTTTGACATTTATTTAAAAGATGATAAGGCAGCTTCGTCTTCATCTAATGTATATGTTGGTTGTTTTGGTTTAGCGGCCTATCATCCTCTAATAGTTATTTAAATCCTATATATTTTGTATGTGTTTTTATGGTTTCTACTTCACGTATTTTATACAAAATTTTATACTTTCAGAGAAAAGTATATAGTTTGTATATGATAAAATACCTTACTGTTCAGTCAGTCAAGTGTCATACGTGAAACACGCTTGGCGATCATGTCTCGAAAGAGACATGACTGACAGGACAGAAGAATATCCTGCAATAGGTTGCCATTGCTTTCTGCAGTAAGCTGCTTGCCAGCCAAGGCTATAGAACTCAATCTGTCCTATTATTTAATCCTTAACTGGAGGGAAGAGGCGGATTAATAACTTTCCGAAGGGTATTTGCGGGAAAATTTGAACTCGGCTCCTCAATTTCTGGATCCGAGTCGATATCCACTGCACCACAACACACATTCTCCTAATGATTTGATAAAAATGTTTTGTTTATAATTTTACTATAAAAATATATTTTTATTCGGTTTACTGTTGTACTGATTGCCATTTTGTTATATAAGTGTATTGTTAACTTTTTTATAAAAAAGAAAGGAGCAAGTGAATGATGGGAATACAGGTGTGGTGACAGTTGCAAACGTGGAGAGAAAAGAAAGGATATACAGGGTGGTGTAGAAAGAACTAGAGTCAAGTGGTTAAGAGATGAGTATTGACATTGCATATAAATTCCTGGAGGTTGTAGCCGTTAGGAAAGCAAGAATATGGAAGCGACTTCCACAGGCGGGAAGTGCGCAAAAGGAAGCTGCAGGAGTCGAATTTTCGTCTGCATTTTTTGGTAGTCTTATACTTTCCTAGTGTTTTGATGTTGAGGGGTTGACTATTTGCCTATAGATGGGACCCCGTAACAGGTGATACCACCTCGGATCAGTGTAGATCTGGAAACAACAATAATTAAGAGGTGGTTTTACGTTCTTCAAAACCTCCAGTCAACCGATCAACAACTGTATGTTGTTCATCCTTATACCCAGGACAGACTTCGATTTCTAAAACAGTATTTTGTCATTTATTTAAAAGATGATATGACAGTTTCTTTTTAATCCTTTGTCAGAGCTGAAATATTGTAGTTTGTGCTTTTCGTAAGCAGACTTCAATTTTCTTCCGCTGTAGACTTATCTAGAATTGGGACTAAAAAGAAGTTGTCATGAATGTAGCCAAGCATAACAGCTGTGACAGGTCCAAAAGGGTATCTAGCTGAGCATTAGATGTTTCCACCTTCTGGAATCGTTATAGTCCTACGAGACAACAGCCTAGTAGATTATATCGTTGCTTCGTGGATTTGGTGATAGTTCCATTCCCTAGGGTGGGTAGTCTAAAATTAGACTCATTAAAAACTAAGGAGGCAATAAGCGAGTACTACTAAATAAGAACAAAACATGGGCCCAGAAATGATAACAAGCTACCCTAATTTTCAGTTCGAAATTCCCTGTAGGTTACCCGGATCAATAGCATCCGGAGAAGGCTGGAGAACACAACGGCTGAAAAGTTGTATTACGACAAAATATAAAGACAGTAACACCTCATCCCAGAAATTCAGACAGACATTAAACTGAGTCCATTTAAAAAACAATTTCAAATAATGACTTTCAAGATCGTCTCTACTTGAAAGGTTGACGCAACGTAATGTTCTTAGCCAGTATTTACGGCTATCATATTAGCCTTGCGTCGGGATTTTGTATTAGGTTGAGTCATGACTAATCTCCGCCTTGAGAACCAATGACTAATATAACCTTCTAGTTACTAGTCATATGTGGCTGTTAATAATACATTTCCACGTTTCCCTATCCCTGGTGGCTCTGAGCACGCCTTCTCCTGTTACACCATGCAATCCTCGTTCCGTCATCCACCTGATTAGATTCTTCAAATATGTTATCCGTTGCTTTCCCCTCTCTCCTTTTCCCTCTATCTGGCCTGTTAGTATCAGATTCTCCAAGCCCTCCTTCCTCATTGCCTGTCCTATGAACTTCAGCTCTCTCTTCCTGATACTCAGTATTAATTTCCTTTTTGTTTCCATCATTTCCAAGACCTCATCATTGGTCATATGCTCGATCCATGATATTCGCACCATCCTTCTGTAGGTAATTAATAAGGATAAATCTCCACAGCCGACCACACAAACTGAGCCCTGGGAATGAAAGGAAATGTTGTGTGTATAGTGGAATCGTCGGCGTATTATTCTTTTAAAGTTTATTTTTTAAAAGCAATGCAAATCTAATGCACATTTATACGTCCAGCAGTTGGAATCTAAATCTAAACTTATTTATAAATGGAACTTTATCTGTGTGTGTGTGTGTGTGTGTGTGTGTGTGTGTGTGTGTGTGTGTGTGTGTGTGTGTGTCTGTTACCTATAGACTCCGAAACGGCTGAACCGATTTTCTTGAAAATTTACACAGTTATACTATAAGCGTCTGCGAGTGTTCTTAGCTAGGTTCTGTGTCGAGGTACCCCCGATAAATATAGAAAATCGATAATCGAAAAAATCGGATTGTAGAAGGAGGGGTCCGATTTTAATGAAATTTGATACACTCATAGACAAAGACATAAGAACCGATATTCAGAAGTTTCAAAGTTGCAGTTCTTACAATAGTGCAGACAATCGATAATATATATACATATAAATGGCAAGATGTTTGTGTGTGTGTGTCTGTTTATCTGTCTGTATGTCCTTTATACAAATCCACAATTTTTATCCGATTCTCACCAAACTTCACACAAATAGTCTTTAGGCTGAGTCTGAGCTCCAGGACAATGGATTAGTTTTAAAGCTTTCATTACACCCGAGCAACGCCGGTCTATACTGCTAGTATATATATATATATATATATATATATATATATATATATATATATATATGTATATACTAGGTGCGATTGGTAAATTGCCGTAATTATTTTATTATTTCAAATATTCTTTCGGCTGAGTCTGAGCTCCAGGACCATAGATTAGTTTTAAAGCTTTCATTACACCCGAGCAACGCCGGGCTATACTGCTAGTGTGTTCATAAAAGATTGGTCGAAAAGCACTTTGGACTTGTCAATAAAAAAAATGTAGTTTTTCCGCCATAACAACAGAAAGCCGCAAACAGCAATAACAGCACCAGAAAAAAAAAACGGTCGATCTGTTCTTTCTAATCGGCCATCTTCCCATTACCTTATACCAACCGATTAGAACAAAAATTTAATTTTCCTTTTGTCTTTGGTCAATAAGTATTATTTCCTAATTACTTCTTCCTAGTATGCAAAGCAAATGACAATACTTCTTCTTCTATGTACCATCTCCCTTCAGGACGCAGGTGATCATGGCCTTCCACGTCTCCCTATCCCTGGTAAGTTCTTAACACGCTATCTCCTGTTACCCCACCCGAACCCCGCTCTGCTATCCACCTACTCAGGCCCATCAAATATGTTATTCGCTGCTTACCCCTGTCTCTCTTTCTCTCAATCTGATCTGTGAGTATCAGATTCTCTAAGCCTTCCTTCCTCATCATATGTCCCAGGAACTTCAGCTGTCTTTTCTTTATGCTCAGTATTACTTTTCTTTTCGTTTCTATATTTTCTAAAACTTCATCATTGCTCACATGTTCGATCCATGATAACCGCACCATCTTTCTGTAGAATCACGTTTCGATTGCTTCAAGTCTTTCCTTCGTCTTTGATGATATTGTCCAGCAGTCAGTGCCATATTGAAGAACAGACATCATATAGCAATCCAGTACTCTCTTTTTTGTTTCTAGTAAAAATTTTCTGTCTCTTAATACACCGCCCAGCTCCTGGAATGCGTTCTTGGTCATAACAATTTCCGTCTCTCGCTAGAACATTTCCCAAATAATTAAATTTCTCTATGTGCTTGATTTTCGTATCCTCAACCTGTAATTATTCTATTCAAATTTTGCTTTTGTGACCTGAACATCGACGTTTTAAATCTAACCTTATTTTCCATTACATTCTAGACAGATTCAGCGCTGAGTTGATAAGGAGAATTTTCTAGAAGTTTCTAAAAATTTCAAGAATTTATAGAATATTCTGACTATTAAGGATCATATAAGGAAAACATATATATATATCTGAGGGGCTTATTTGTGAAAATATCTTACAGTATAAGCGTAAATCGCGGAAAACTACACATTTCTAATTTTTTGGCTGTCTCTTTTTTGTAATCCTAGACTAAATAAATGCTACTTTTGAATCGTATGTCCTTTTGTTGTTATTTTGCGTGAACAAAAATGTTCAGATTCGCCATTTTTTTTAAACGGGAAGAGATACATTTCAGAAATATCATTATCCTGGTCAAAAAATCAAAGTTTGAAGGAAAAATTAGCCATTTTCATAATTTCTTAGAAAAGACAAACAGAAAATAACAGCTGATACCCAAGCACAAACTTTCTGTTACACACTGGTATTAGATTTTTCAATTGCTGCAAAAACATTTGATGGGGGAGATTTCTGGAACAGAAACGAAATTCAAGCTTTTCTTAAAAACCCTTGTTAAATAACATTTCTGAAAATTTACTTAAAAGGTATCGAAGAGCTTGCCTGGTAAATGGCAGCAAATCATTATAAGTGAAGCTGAATGGATAACTGGATCGACTTTAGTCACTTTCTCTTCAACGAGATGTGGCTTCCCTCTGTCTTTTCTACAAATATTTTCACGGTTTCTGCTCTAACAAGCTTCTTTCCCTTGTGCCCTGACCAGATGAATTTACTCGTGCTACTAGATTAGCATCAAGTTCTCCCACTTTTACCGTGAAAATAGTCAAATGTAAATCTCACTTCTATTCTAACAGTTGCTTTTCTCGCACTTCCTGTTTTTCGAACTCCCTTCCGTATACTTTATTCTCTGATAGCTACAATTTCCAAAAGTTTAAATACAATGTTAATTGCTGTCTTCTATCTCCTGATTTCCTATCTTTCTCTTATCCTTTCTTCGACATCCCCTATACCTTGTTTTTTTTATTTTAGTTTTATTTTATTTTTATTTATTTTATTTATTTTTATTTTATTTTATTTTATTATGGAAAAAATAAAAATTATTTATGAGTAAATAAATATCCGTCAGTGGCAGATCAACTATTTAAATATGTCTATGTTTACCTGTTCTTTCAAAATTTCCATCTCTGTCTTAATGTAGATACTTCGATGTTGTTGGTTTGTTGTTTTGTTTTTATGGCACACTAGCAGTATAGCGCGGCGTTGCTCAGGTGTAATGAAAGCTTTAAAACTAATCCATGGTCCTGGAGCTCAGACGTTGGCACGAAAGACTAAAAAGCAATAGTTGTTTCCAGTTAAAGCGAAATCGTAGACTGAAAGAAAAATGAATGGATGTAAGTTAAATTTTGATTTCCTGGTATCGATATCAAATAAGATTTTTTCGTCGTAAACTGAATTTTGAAGGCTAAATAAGTCCTCTGAGTAAATGGTATCATGACTGAGACTAAGAACTACAATTATACCTACATAGATCCAAACCCGAAGCAAAAACCGTTTCGGATTCTATAGATAACGGACACACACACACACACACACACACACACACACACACACACACACACACACAGTTCCATTTATAAATAAGTTTAGATATTCGGGATTTTGTAATTATTTCCGATACAAGGATTAACCGTTTTGTTGCTTATAAAATTTAATCGATAGAACTTCTTTCAGTTTTCTGAAACATAACTGATGAGAAATTCTAACAGCTCAGAAAATCCGAAACTGAGTCATTGGAAATGCGAATGTTTAAAATATATGCTCGATGAGTTAAAACATCTGCCCTGATTAAACTCAGGTCAGCGATGAACTTTATGAAAACAAGAATCAAGATTGAACATTTGAAAATGAAGCAACATTTGTTAATCATCAATAATCAGCTTTTGATGAGCGGGACTCTTAAAGGATTGCGCAATTTATAATTAGAAATTAGCGATAGGGAAGTAATTTAATTCAATGATGGCCGGTCCCACACTATACATTATTAAGCCCATTAGACAGCTTATCGACTTTCAAAACACACGCATACACACAATGAAATATATATATATATATATATATATATATATATATATATATAATCAATAAATATATTTTCCATCCTACGTTTTTTTTTTAATTCAAATGTTCAGGAATGCATTTTCTTTACTAATATTTTTCTTGTACAAACGATTTTATTTTGTGTTGACATAAAACTCCGCTAGGCAAATTTCAATAGTAACCAAAAATAACAAACGCAGTTCGCAAATTTGCAATGCGGTTCTATGACGTCACACCGCGTGATAGCGCGAAATGACAACAGAACCATGTATTCAAATGCAATGTAATGTGCTATGACCGGTAAAAATAAAATCGTCGGTGATGGTGGATGTTATTATATTACCGTCTTAATAACCTCTCTGAAGATGGCTCATGTGAGCCGAAAGCTTAGAACCAAATTAATAAAAAAATATCCAAATGTTGGAGAATTTTTGTCTTTATTTTCAACTGAAATTAAAGCCAAAATACGACGTTTAGAACGGTTCATGATTAACATAATAGACATTCATTGTCTCTTATATTTAACAGTATATGTTTAGAAAATTATTTGCTGCCTCGATACACTATATATATATATATATATATATATATATATATATATATATATATTTTCTCTTGATTTATTTCTGTTTCCTTTACTTTATTCTCGCTATTATTTTCTTTATTTTCTCTTTTTTTGTTGTTTTGTTTTGCAGTTTTTCTCTGACGATATGGGAGAATCCATTCTTGTTCATGTAATTCTAGATCACTTTCACTAATCGATCAATCAAGACCTGGGATGGTCTGATATTAGCAACTGGGGAAATTCCTTCATATTGTCTCCTTTTAGTGAGATCTTCTTCAAAATTTTAGGATATCAAATAACAAAAGTCACACACACCGACGTAAATAAATTTTAAGGCTGCAAATAAATAAAAGATACGGATAAGAAATCAGGAAACAGATAAAAATATCTATCTTAATGTGTTTTAGTTACGTACTATAAAAGAGATGATGTTTTTATAAGTATAGCTTATATGTAGCACAAGGTCAAAAATATGTGGCACCCAGTGAAGTGAGGATCGAATCCATTACTCAATCCTAATTTTTCTGGGAACCCAATGAGGATCGAACCCACTATTCAGTCATAATTGTTCTAGTGAGATAAGCGTGCGAATCATTATACCACGTCGACACGCTCATGGAGATATTCCAAGCGTAGCTTAGAAGTTGTATATAGCCGAAAATGTGCAATACCCAGTGAAGATAGAACCCACTACTCCGTCGTAATTGATCTAGTCATTGTACCACATCGAAGTAGGCTTACAGCCTACCACGTTGAATACACCGGTTCTCGCTCGTTCACCGAAGTTAAGCAACGTTGAGCCTGGTCAGTGACCGCTTGAGAATAGCTGTAAGCATATAGTGACGGATGTGCGTTGTGGTGCAGTGGATATCGGCTCGGAAAGAGAAATCGGTGAGCCGAGTTCGAATTCCAGTTGAATACCCTGCATTCACTTTAGCACTGGTACCCTTGAGAAAGGTATTAATCCGTCCTTTCCCTACAGTTATGGGTTAAATAACAAGGGTAGGACTTTGGGACTCTGCCCTTTAAAAAAAAATCCCAATGAATCTTGATACTCGAAAAGAAATCTCCAAAATCTTCAAAATACAACGTCAACTGCCATCGCCTACCTCATTGATTCTTATCATTCGCTTATCCTTGGTCCTGAACATGACGGTAAACTGCATCCGGCAGCAAGGCCTCTGATTGGAAGGTTGTGAGGAGCATGGAACCACCTCTTAATTGCTGTTGTTCTCAGGTCCACTCTAACCCAGAGGGGTAGCACTTGTTAGGGTTCCAGCTATGGGCAAATAGTTAACCCCCAAATTTGGGTCAAAACACTATGAAAGTATAAAAATAGACTTTTATAGAAATATATTTATAAAAATAAACTTTTATAGAAAAACATTTTTGAAGGAAAAATATTTCCAACAATACATTGTTTAACCCTCTAGGGCCATTCGTATCATATTTGATACAGTATGTCCCTATAAGGAAACATTTGGTATTTCCCTATAAGGAAACATTTGGTATTCATTGACTGAGCAGTCAGTACTGCTTTCATTTGAAATTTATAAAATATTTCTCTTAAAAAATTTTTCAGGAAAATATTTATTTCAAGGCTTGTTTTCATACTGTATCAAATATGATACGAATGGCCCTAGAGGGTTAAGAAAAATTATTGCGATAAAACATTTTTGAAGGAAAAAAAAATATTCCCAGCAAAACATTTTTGGATACAAAACTAGAAGACATCTTCAGTTTTCTAAAATAAAAAAAGAATAAAAACAAAAAAATTTCATTAAAATCTGACTAAATCAAACTTCTCACTATAATTGAACATTTTTGAATATCACCATCGTCGATTTGTTAAGGAAGATAACGTCTTTATTTTATTGCCATCGTGTAGCAAAAGCTACAAAAAGCGGGACATCTGCAAAGTACCTGAAAACCAAAGCACGGGTTGATAAAAACCCTGTAAATGAAATTGACTAGAGGCAAGTCTTTCGGGGAGCCGTCGATGGGTGTGCACAAGTCATCTGGCCGTGTTCAAACTGTTAATCACGCCATATCATGAACTCTCTCCAAGTAACTGCAACTAACGTTACAGTGTAAATGCACATAACAGGCGGGCTCTGGAGGTGTTGAATAAACATTATTTTTTCTAAACAAGTCTCCTCGCAGACGGGTGTGTACGGAAGCAAGTAGCTAATCATTATTAGTTTTAACTTGTTAGTTTTATATTTTACTCAATCATAATGTAGTAATAGTGGAGAGACCACTTCATTACTTATTGACAATCGAAAAGCCTACCTCTACTTCCTGTACAGTAATCTTGTATTAATACTAGCTTGTTGATGCCGTTAAAAATGATGGAATATTTTTCACAAGTGAGTCATTAAAAATATTTCTTTAATTATTATTGGTGCTCGCTACTCTTTCAAAGAGTTATTTGTCTTATCTGCCGGCTACATAAACATCATAGGACAGTCAACCATAACAAAGACACAACCACCCGGCGTCAACAATATAATATTGATAACTCTAGGATAGCAAAAAGTTACAGAAATTGAGAGTAAAATATAGATACACTTGCAGCTAGATTTTTGGCCCTAGCCTGTTCGCACGCGTTTGGGATGCCCACATTAAAGCTCGACCTTGTGTTACATCCACGTCTTAGTGAAGGACGAGGTAAATATCTATAGATACACTTGCAGCTAGATATCTGTTCTCTGGCAGAGTGCGGCTCCGTTGTATCTCTGTCCGAGGACAGATATGCATCTTAGAAAAAATTATACTGAAGGGTACTCGGTCCTGGGGAACAATGTCCCGAGGCTGCACTACCCCATTGCACTAAAGGGGTAGATCGGTGGTTGCCATCGAGGCCAACAAGACCAACGATTCCGGGGACTGGGCAATTTTTAACCCTAGCCTGTTCGCACGCGTTTGGGATCCCCACATTAAACCTCGACCTTGTGTCACATCTACGTCTTAGTGAAGGGACGAGTTAAATATCTATAGATACACTTGCGTAGAGGTTCTTTCGCGAACTCTGTTGGTTAGGAATATTGCTGGTATAATTATTCAATTTGAAAGTTACCTGAAGAGTTCTTTGTTTTGATAGTAAAAACAAATGTTGGTCTAAATAAAAAGCTTTAAACAATATGCCATAACAAAGACACTGCCACCTGGCATCAATAGTGTAAGATTGATAACTCTAGGATCGCAAGAAGCTATAGAAATTACAGACAAAATTATAGTTATAAGTCGCGAAGAGATTATTATGGGACATGTTTTGCGTTTTAGTTCGAAGGGTTATTTGTTTTTATAATAAAACCAGACGTCGGTCTCTTGTTAACAATGTTCTTTCCAGTGATTTTAAAGAACTAAAAATTCTTGTGAGAAGAATTTTAGTTTAAAAAATATAAAATAATTCATTTACTTATCGTCATTTCTTTCTTTCTTTTCTTCCTTCAAACATCATCTCTCATCTCATATATCCTCCCCATCCTCATTTGGTTCCTTTCCGTTTTTTTTTTCTTTCTTCCTCAGGTCCTTTCTTCTTCTTCTTTCATGTTCCTTTTTCTATCTCTAAGCAATGTCAGTCCCCTTACACTCCAAATCCAGATTCTGTTCTTACGTCCATTAAAACAAGCTTTTTAGGTTACTCGATGTTTGTCTCTGTCCTTCTTGCCCTGAGAGTGTCAAATTCTACTAACTTCTTTCCTCGTTATGCGTCCTAAAAATTTCAGCTGAATCCTAGCTACAAATGTTTTCTTTTTAAAAAAAATTTCATCGTTTTTCACTCTTTCCATCCGTGTTATTCTCTGCTTCTTTCTATAGAACCACATCTTTTTTTTTTTGCCTCAAACCGCCTCTTCATCTAAAAAAAAAAAAAAATGGTCGAAAATTCATTGCCATAGAAATTCAGTATAATATTTTCCTTCCATTTGCTCGCCATTATGTAATCTCCTTATTCACATGTTTATTGTTCATTCTGCTTGGTATATAAAGTACATGGGATCTCCACCACTCGTCTTCAGGAGTTGAAGTTCGAGTCTCAGTAACAACAATGTTCCAGGAATTCAAATACTGGCTCTTCAAATAAGCAGAATCTCCAGCTTTGAAAAATTCGCATAAAACAGTCCCCCGATTTCGTCAATTGGTTATACCAGATTAAAATTCTTATTTTCTTCTCGTTTTTTTTTTTTTTGTTCTTCCATTTTATCCCTCTCCTTTCCGTTTTTTTTTTTGTTTCATATATTTTTCTCCCTTTTTGGATTTCATTTTTTTTCTCCCATCTTTCCCACTTTTTTTCTCTCCCATGTGCCATTGTTTCCTTTTTTTGCTCTCCATTTTTCTTTCCCTTGTTTCTCACATTTTCTCTCCCTATATAATCTTTCGCTTCCATCTTTCTCATCTTTTTTTCTCTCCAATGTCCCCCTATTTCTTTTTTTAATCCCCATATCACCCTTTTTATCTCCTGTATTTCCTTTCTCTTTCTCTCCCATCTTTCCCTCACTTTTCTCTTTCACGTTTCTCTATTACCTTTCTTTTGCTCTTCCATCTTACCCATTCTCCTCTCTTTTTCGCTACCATCTTTCTTCCCCATCTCCCTTGCCCTATTTTCTCTCGCATGTTTAACAATTACGTTACTTTTTCTCTCTCATTTTCTCTCCGTTTTTTCTTTTCCGTTTTTCCTTATTATCTTTTTTCTGCTCTCCTCGCTTAACCATTCTCTTCTCATTTTTGTCTCCCATTTTTCTCTTCTTTTTTCGCATCTTTCTCTCACTTTTCACTCGCACGTCTACTTATTACCATTCTTTTGCTCTCCGACCTGACTCATTTTCCTTCTCATTTTCTCTCTCTTTTCTCTTGAATTTTTCTCTCTCTTTTCTCTCCTATGATTCCATATTACCTTTCATTTGCACTACCATCTTACTCATACTTTCTCTCTCTCATCTTTCTCTCTTCTTTCCTTTCATATCTTTATCTCACTTTTTCTTTCCGATCTTTTCCTTCCTTTTTCTCTCCCATATTTCTCTTACCCACTTTTCTCTCTTTTTCTTTGCGTCTTTCTATTTCTTTCTTCTTTTTTATTTTATCTTTTTCTCTCCCTTTGCTCTTCTTTTCTGTTTTTCACCCTTCCTTCTGCTTTTTCTCTTTTCATTCCTTCTTACTTTACTTTATTTCCTTTATTCCCTTTTTTTTATTTCCGTTTTTTCCTTTCTTTTTTCTTTCTGCCTTATAATTTAGTTTTCTTCATTTTTTCTTTATTTTTTCTCACTCACTTTTTCTCTTTTCTCCGCTATCATACTCGTTCTTTGTCTTTTTTCTCTTTTCATTTCTCTTTCGACCATTCTTGCTTTTTCTCTTCCTTCGTTCTTTTAGTTCAGTGACTCATTATTTTGGCTTCTTTATTTTTACTTACTTCCTTTCTATCTGCTTCTATGTATCTTTCGCCTTAAGGTCATACAGCTTTCTGCCTTATTTTCTTTTCCCTCGTTTCATAATGTCTCTTTAGTCCACCTACGCACTGTTATGTTAAAGAAAGATGAGAAAAATAAATAAATAAAGGTAAGTAAAAACCGTTATCAATCTTTCTTTCTATCGCTCTGTTTTTCTTTTAGTATTTCTTTAATTCTTTTTTTTCTTGCTTTCTTTATTCTTTCGTTCACATTTTTCATTCTGTCTTTCTTTCTATCTATCTTTCTTCTTTCCTTCCTTTCTTTCTTTTTTGCTTTCTTTCTATCTTTCTTTATATCTTCCTTCCTTCCTTCCTGTTTTTTCTTTCTGTTTTTCCTTCTATTTTTCTTTCTTTCTGTTTTTCTTTCTTCCTTGTTTCTTTTCTTTCTTTCTTTCTTTCTTTCTTTTGATTTGTTTTTCTTTCTGTCTTTCTTTCTATCTTTCTTTTTTTCTTTCTATCTTTCTTTCTTTTTTATCCTTTCTTTCTAGATTTCTTTCTTTCTGTTTTCTTTAATTTTTTCTTTCTGTATTTTTGTCTGTCTTTCTTTCTGTATTTCTTTATTTATTTTTGTCTCTCTTTTTCTGTAGTTTTTTTATATTTTAATATTTTTTAAATATTTTTTAATATTTTTTCAATATTTACCTTCATTTTTACATCTAATCTCAAGTGGTTTCCTTTCTTTCTAAAAAAAAGTCCAACCATTTTGTTCAACTCTATTGTAAGACATTCTGTAACCTTTTTTATCTGTCATTCTTTCATTCCCAGCGTAACTTTTTTTTTTTTTTTTTCATTTTCTTTTGGGATGTCTTCCCACACCTTTCGGCTTCTCTTTGAATCTCCACTTTTTTTTCTTCCTCTTTTCATCTTGCCTTTTATTTTTTCTTATTTACCCTTTACATCATCCTTCTCTTTCTACTGTTTATCTTCTTCATTTTTACATATCAACCTCTCTCTGCACCCTGATCCTTTCTCCATTTTTTTCTCTCTTGATCGGTCCTTTTCTTTTTTTCTGTTTTTATCTTTTCTTTTTCTTTTTATCTTCTTTCTACAGATTTCTTTCTTTTTTTTTTTTTTCTCCTCTTTGGATTATTTTTATCTTTCGCTTGTCACCAACGTTCTTTCTTTCTTTCTTTTTAATATGCTCTCAACATTTCTCTTTTTTCTCCTTCCCTCTCTCTTCATGCTTCTCTTCTTTCTTGTCTCTTATGTTTGTTCTCCCCTTGAAATGTTAACTTTTATTCCGTTTCTTTTTCTATATCCCTTGGCCTTTTTGTTCTTTACACATTT
>JBBBDQ010001080.1:2287500-2490000 GCA_037127315.1 Ascarosepion bandense
GGTAGTAATAGTAGTATCTTATTAGAGCATATTAAATGTATTCTCGATTTTTATAATATTTACTCCAAAGCTTAAAGACTATAATTGCTTGATTATTATTTTTACAATATAGTGATTTTTAATTCTAGGTTTCACTGCAAGTCTCGAAAGCCGTTCAAAGTCATTGTTTGTCCATTGAAACCCTTTTGTTTTTTGGCCATCACTCTGAAATCCTTCTCCGACGCCCATTCGTTGAATTCTATTCTATTTTTAATTCTAGGTTTCACTGCAAATCTTGAAAGCCGTTTAAAGTCATTGTTTGTCCATTAAAACTCTTACCTCTTGTTCTTTTTGCCATCTCTCTCAAATCTTTCTCCGTCGCCTATTCGCTGAATCTCGCCAGGTCCACCGTGAGTTGTTTTCTCCTAGCCTTCTTTCCTTGAATCTGTCTTGTGAATATCAAAATTTTAAGCGCTCATTCCTTATTATGCGTCTCATAAATGTCCACTGTCTTTTTTCTGATGTCAAGTTTGTTTTTGTTGCCATTGTCTCTAGAATTTCACCGTTGCTCACATATTCCGTCTATGGTATTCACATGATCCTTCTGTAGAACCTCGTTTCTTTTGCTTCAAGTCTCTACTTAATATATGAAGAAGAGATTGTTCATTATTCACTTCCATAAAGGAGGATTGATACTAAATAATGATTCAGTCCTGTTTCCTTTCCTTTTAACATTTTCCTGTTTCTTAACACTTTGCTTAGCTTTCAAAGGGCACCTTTCGCTACGCGAAACACGCCTTCGGATTTCCGAGTCGCAATCTCCGTCCTCTGTTAATACGCTTCCTAGATATCAAAATTGTTTCGCTTGTTTGATTTTGGTATCTCAAATTTGTAATTTGCTGAGTGGGTTGTCCCTTTTTGCTAACAACAAGACATACACTCTTCTTAATGTTTAGTCCTCAACAACATAGCAATGCTAAACGAGGTGGATGAAATGAATGGAAGAGAACGTGTTAAGGAAGTTTATGAAACAAAGGAGGAAAGCTGACGATTGACTTGAAGAGGTTATAGTTGAAGTTTTCAGGAAAGCATCCATGTGGGAATCTGTTCCGCAAAATGGTAGTTCTTATGAAAAAGCTGTCTGATTGGGTTAGATTTGGGTTTGTTTGTTTGTTTGCTTGTTTGTTTGTTTGCTTGTTTGTTTGTTTTGTTTTTTTTAGACTCTCCTCTGAAACTTATTACATATACATAACTAAAGACTATGATATTACATGCATACTCTTATTGGCTATATCGTTATATGTGTCCGCCATATTGTTACGTATGTCGTCTGTATTTGTAAGTGCGTTGGCCATATCGTTATGTGTGAATGAAAAGCAGGAAGATCACTTTTGCCGACAGAGAAGTAATCGGATTATACTGCGATGTCGTTACTGTTAATGAACACTTGAATAATCACGTTATATTATATCATATTTTGAATACGGTTTTGAATTATTTTGGTTTTATACATACATGATTACGGTATTTAAATCTATGGTTTATAAATAATAGGTTAGACAGGACTATCTAGTCTTGAGTGGTAATTAATATAAAAGAAGGGCAAGTCTTAATTCCAACGTAAAGAAGGCACCGAGAAACAATATCACTATCTTCTTTTTTGGGGGACATGGTGGAGTAATGTATATCGGCTTGGATTGAGAAATCAGAAATCCGAGTTCGAATTTCATTTGAATTCATGACATTCACTTACATGCTAATACACCCAGGAAAGATATGAGTCAGTCTCTTCCCCTCCCCGCCAAATATGAGTAAATAGTAGGACAGACTGGGTTCTATAGCCTTGGTTGGAAACCAGTCTGCCGCAGAAAATAATAACAACCGACTACGAGAAAATCTTCAAACGCTCTCTTCCAAAATGCCTTGAGCCAGTATGGAAAAGTAGGCTCATAAAGTTAACAACATAATAATATCTCGTGTTGATGCGCAGTTTGCAACAAGCGGAGTAAGCGTTATTCATTCTTTCTTAACAGCCGCCATAGAAATTCACAGAAAATAAAGCAGAGGAATGTGGAGAGCCCTGATCACCTACATCTTAAGGAGTCATGTCATTTAAAAAAAATTAAAGACACACATATGAACATTTAATAATAGTAAGGACTTAACAAAATATCAATTTCATAAACACTGTTAGCGGATGTGCGTTGTAGTGCGGCGAACATCGGTTCGGAACGAGAAAGCGTGGAGCCGATTTCGAACTTCAGTTGCATATCTTGCATTCACTTACGCCGCACAAACACCTTAGGGAAAGGTATTAATTCATCTCTTCCCCCCAGTTATGGGTTAAATAACAGGACAGACTGGGTTCTATATCCTTGGTTGGCAACCAGTCTACCGCAGAAAGTAATAGCAACCTACTGCGGGATAATCTTCTGCCCAGTCAGTCATGTCTCTTTCAAGACATGATCGCCCAAGCGTGTATCACGTATGGCATTTAACTGGCTGAGTATGAGTAGTTAAATGACAAAAAACTATGTAACGCGTTTCATCTTCTCAAAGTACTTCAACGGGCTAAACTAATGTTTTTAGTAATAATAATGTTGATGGCAATACTAGCTGTTTTCTTATAAGGAAACATTCAGCATTTATTGATTGATCAACCAGTGCTAGGTTTAGCTGGAATTTATCAAATCTTTCTATGTAAACAATTTTTCAGGAATGTAGGTTACTCAAGTCCAGTAACTTTTATCTGCCAGTATAGCTGGGAGTTTCCTTCCTAACTTTTTATTTGAAGTAATGTGGAACATCATCATCTTGATTATGATGTAGTAGTATTAGGCAAGTTAAATCAATAAAATAAAATGAAAATATTTTTTAACTTTTCTAAAAAGTATCACATACTTATCATCTTCTTAAATCATTAACACTAGCATGCTTAAGGACAAGTCAAGCAGCTATCTTTCTGAAACCAGATACTTGGATAAGCTGCACAAAAGATCACAGATCCCGTACCAGCGCGAAGGACAAACTCGATGGTACTCACCGGCTATTTAATAACCTCAATATAAACACAGCAAAAGAAGGCTTCGAGACCAGTGCTTCGTACACTTTCGCCAGAAAGCAGAACAGGCTGGTACATTCCTCTAACAACCAAAGAACTAATCCTTTAATCATTTCACCCCAAGCAAGGCGGTACCGCCACTGATGTGCAGGGGGCTACATAAGAGAGTTAAAGTTTTAGACAGGAAAAGAGTGAAGACAAAGACGAACCAGCTAGAGGAGGTGTAACAGAAAGGGCAAGAGAAGGATATGAACGCAGGAGTGAAGACAGTTACGAAGGTAAAGAGAAAAGAAAAGAACCAAGATACACGGGATGATATGGAAAGGGCTGAAGTTAAGTGAATAAGAGATGGGAATTGACTTTGCATTTAAATTCTAGGAAGTTGTAACCGTCAGGAAAGCAAGTATATGGAAGAGAGATCCCAGGCGGGAAGCGCGAGAAAAGAAGCTGATGGAGTAGACCTATCGCCTGCATTTGGTTGATTTAACTGTAAAGGGGTGGGACCTTGATGCCAGTCTGCTTGCCCGAATAAATTCTTGTAGAGGGGGCACTAGTGACCTAAATTCTTCGGAGCAGAAGCCATGAAAATATCTGTAAAAGAGACAGAGGGAAGCCATATCCCACCGATGAGAAAGTGGCTGGAGTCGAGCTGCCAGGTCGGAACCAATCACATTACAAATTCTCCTTTGATGCCTGTCGAGAACACCGAGACGAACAGCCGGGGCGCCTGATCAGATATGACGGCAGTATTCCATGCACAGTCGAATGGTTAATTTGTATATCTGCAAGATATACAAATCAAGATTTGTATATTTTGCAGATATTTGTATATATCACAATATATACAAATTTGTATTTTTTGTATATATCACAATATATACAAATATCACAAATATATATCACAGCATATACAAATATCACAATGTATACAAATTTGTATATATTGTGATATATGCAAATTTGACATTTGTATATATCACAATATATACAAATTTGTATATCAGCAAGATATACAAATCAACCATTTCAGGCGGAAAACCTTCCTGCCCCAACACAGTTCCTTCCTGAAGAAGCAGTATTACTTGAGGAGGGACAGACCCCCATGGCTTGAGCAATTACTTTCAATGATGTTTATATGAACTTTACAACAACTTTATGTTTTCATATTGAAATCTGACTGTAGTAATGTTAAAAAATAAGATTAGGTGCTTTAAAGTGAATTGTTCAAAGGTAAGCAAAAAATATGTTTTGTTTTGGCCATTTAAGTCATGTACTTTTGATGTGCGTTGTGGTACAGTGGATATCGGCTCGTAACGAGAAATCGGGGAGCCGAGTTCGAATTCTAGTTGAATCCATTCTGTATCCTGTCTGGAAAGGTTAATTTACGAGATCGATTGTGAGATGATCGGTGCCTCCATAATACAAACGATTTCAGGGCTTCACCTGAATGAAACCAAAACTGAGTGTATGCCAATGAACATTTGCAGCAATCATGAAATTAAAACTCTCTCGAATAACAGCCTTAAACGCGTTGAAGACTACAAATATCTAGGATCACGCATCAAGAATTCTGAAAAAGACTTTGATATCAGAAAAGGCATAGCATGGACTGCTTGTAACAAAAGGATAAGATCTGGAAATCCAATCTTGATCGCAAGATCAAAATCCAAGTTTTTCGCGCACTTATTGAACCAATCTTTTTTTTTTTAATCGTAACGCCACTGATGTGCAGGGGGTTACGTAATAGTGAAAAGACTGGAAAAGAGAAAGCCGGAAACCACATTCTAAACAGGGAACAAGGGATGAGCCTCTTAACCTGTTCAATAGACATGGGTGGGGTGTGAACCCGGCGATAGATCTATCTACCCCAATTGAAAAAAAAAACAAAGTAAGAAGATTGGAAAAGATAAGGCCGATTTTCTCACTTTGTTTTTTTTTTATCTTACTCTATGGATCGGCATGGACTCAGTCGTATCTAATAAGGAACAATGTGGGGGGGGGGGTCTTTACGTTTCAAAGTAAAATAAATATTTAAATCCAGCTCTGGATCGAATGTTTGACCTGAAGGTAATAAGACAAAGGACATATTTATTACACGGCTGCTTGAACAGAAGCGTAAAATTAATTGGCAAATACAAAGTTAGGCAGAGTTAGGCACAAGTAAACTGATCCATAGTAAAAAAAAAAAAACGGAAACCCACAGTAAGTGCATCCGGCAGCAAGGTCTCTGATTGGGAGGTTGTGAGGAGCATGGAACCACCTCTTAATTGCTGTTGTTCCCAGGTCCACCCTGACCCGGAATGGTAGGATCTGTTTGGATCCAAGCTATTAACCCTCAGCCCAAAATGGGGTCAAAACAATATGAAAGTATAAAATACACTTTTATATAAATATGTACATAAAAATAAACTTTTATAGGAAAATATATGTTTTGAAGGAAAAATATTACCAAAATATATTTTTGAAAGGAAAAGAATATTCTCAGCAAAGCATTTTCGAATACAAAACAAGAAGACATTTTCAGTTTTCTAAAATAAAAAAAAAGAATAAAAGCAAAAACTTTCGTTAAAATCTGACTAAATCAACCTTTTCGCTATAATCGAACATTAAAAACAATACCTTAAAACGTCACCTTTTTGGCATTAAATATCCCACAGAGTTTGATATGCCGTTAAACAAAACTCAAAACTCAAACTCAAAAGTACGGAAATTATATCGTCAGGTTTTTCACTGCAGGTTAGAAGTACAAAAATAAAACGGGTGCAGAAATTTAAATACCTGGGGGGGGAATTATTCTGAACGATAAATGCAAGTGCGACACTAACATCCGAAGGCGTTTTGCAATGGCTAAAGACGCATTTTAAATACCTGGGGAATTATTCTGAACGATAAATGCAAGTGCGACACTAACATCCGAAGGCGTTTTGCAATGGCTAAAGACGCATTTTAAATACCTGGGGAATTATTCTGAACGATAAATGCAAGTGCGACACTAACATCCGAAGGCGTTTTGGAATGGCTAAAGACGCATTTTAAATACCTGGGGAATTATTCTGAACGATAAATGCAAGTGCGACACTAACATCCGAAGGCGTTTTGGAATGGCTAAAGACGCATTTTAAATACCTGGGGAATTATTCTGAACGATAAATGCAAGTGCGACACTAACATCCGAAGGCGTTTTGGAATGGCTAAAGACGCATTTTAAATACCTGGGGAATTATTCTGAACGATAAATGCAAGTGCGACACTAACATCCGAAGGCGTTTTGGAATGGCTAAAGACGCATTTTAAATACCTGGGGAATTATTCTGAACGATAAATGCAAGTGCGACACTAACATCCGAAGGCGTTTTGGAATGGCTAAAGACGCATTTTAAAGGATAAGCAGATTATTAAGAGACAGGAAGTTTCGTTGGAAACAAAGAAAAGAGTGCTGGACTCTTATGTGATATCGGTCCTCCTATATGGCAGCAAGTGTTGGACAATCTTCTCCAAGGTGAAGGAGAGATTGGAAGCAACAGAAATGTGGTTCTGCAGAAGGATGCTGAGGATACCATGGGCCGAACATGTGAGCAACGACAAGGTTTTGAAGAGGACACAAACAAAAAGGAAACTTATACCTAGCATTAGGAAGAGACAGCTGAGTTTTCTGGGACACGTAATGGGGAAAGAAGGCTTGGAGAAACTAATACTCACAGAACGGATAGAGGGAAAAAGAGAGAGAGGGAGAGAGAGGAAAGCAGCACTTGACATACTTGAAGGACTTGAACAAGTAGACGGCGTAGCACTGTTTGGGAGATACACCAAGGGAAAAATGTTACGAACGACAAAGAATAAGAGCAAGTGGAAGTCCATGATCGCCTACGTCCTGAAAGGACACGGCACATAAAGAAAAAGAAGAAGAAGAAGAAGAAGAAGAAGAAGAAGAAGAAGAAGAAAAAGAAGAAGATAACAAATAAGTGTGTCTGCAAATAGTCGTTCTGGGTTGAACGAGTTAATTTTTATATATAAATCACTTGTGAAAATGTTGATGGAACATTCACTAAGGCTTGTCATTAGCTTCTTGCATTTATCTCGTTATTTAAAACTCGTTTTTAGAAAGAAAAAAAATGAAATTCAAAACTCTGATAAGAAGAGATATAAATTCTTGACATTCTCAACAACAAAAGTTTCTGAAGTTCTTTGCTTAAATCATGGTAATTTTGTCCTACTATATTCCTTTCGCAATTTAATATCTCTTCTTTTTCGCCCTTATTCTCTTCCCTTTTTTCTTGTATCTTACTTTATTGCTTGTCTCATTTTGATGTTTTAATAGGCAATTTTTTTCAAGTGTTTTATAAAATTCTTATCTTCTTATTTAATCTAATAGATTTCTCTGGTTCCCTGTCTCTTGTTTTCTCTTTTTATTTTGCTCTTCTTTCTTTCTTTCTTTCTTTCTTTCTTTCTTTAATGATTTTTCTTTCATTCTGCTGCCTTTTTCTCACTCTTTCTGTCCTTATTATATCTTCTTCAATTATCATTCTTTTGCCTTTCAGCTTTTTTCATTTAAGTGTTTTTTTCTTTCGTTCCTTATTTTTCTTTTTTAGTTTTTCTTTCTTTTTTTCATTCTTTCTTTTTTTCATTCTTTCTTTTTTTTTCATTCTTTCTTTTTTTTTCTCTCTTTAGCTGTGTTTAGTCATTTTTCCCTTATTAATTTCTCCCCTTTTCTATTTTCATTTTTTTTATTCTTTTCTTTGTTGCTTCATTTTCTTTCTTTCTCTCTTTTCGTTTCTTTTTCTTTCTCTCTTTCTACTCCTCTCTCTTTTTCAGTCTTTTTCAGTCTTCACTCTACATCTTCTTACATATCTATTTAATTCTTTTTTTCCTAATTTTACTTTCTCTCTCTCTCTCTCTCTCTCTCTCTCTCTCTCTCTCTCTCTCTCTCTCTGGTGTGTGTGTATGTGTGTGTGTGTGTTGTTAAGATTCTTTTTAGTTTGATACGTTTGAATTCTTCTTTGTTTTATACCGGGGGTAATAGAAAGACCTCCCAAAAATACCGCCACAACATTATAGTAAGACATTAGCGGCAATGGTTTCTAGATAATGTCTTGCTATTATGTGGGAGGTATTTCTGCCGCACCTGTATTATTTTCTATTTTCTTTTATTACATACTAACCTTTATCTTTTTTCTTGATTTCCGCCCAGACATTTTTCGTTCATTTTTAAATTCTCACTCATCCCGCCATTCTTTCTTTTTTACTGTCCCTCGTTTCTACTTATTCTTTTGCCTACATTCGCGTTTTTAGATTTCTCTTTATCCTTTCAAGAGCAACTGATTAATGTGCATTTTCCTCCATTAGGAAAATAAACACTACATATGAAATTACCAACAGTCGTCTACACCTAATTAAGGAGATTATGAAATTTTTCCAACATGTGTTTTGCATCTGGTTGACCAACAAACATTTTTTCTCTTGGTCTCACCCCTGCCTACAATTTTAATCTACGAAAATGCATCCCTTGTTTTGTGTTTCAACTTCTAACTCCTAGTTATTATTATTATTCCTTATCGGCCTGCATTAACGACGTTGTGTGTGTGTGTGTGTGTGTGTGTGTGTGTGTGTGTATGTGTGTGTGTGTATGTGTGTGTGTGTGTGTGTGTGTTATGATTCTATATGTAATAAATAAATCAAATAAAAATTACAGCCGTATAGACACAGAACCGGAAATTGTCCACTAAAGTTAAGCTGCATTTCAATCAAACCACCGGAAGTTAAGATCATGAGTTTAAGAAAACTAAAAAAAAAAAAAATGGATTTACAATTCAATTCAGCTCTCTCTCTCTCTCTCTCTCTCTCTCTCTCTCTCTCTCTCTCTCCCTCCCTCCCTCCCTCTCTCTCTCTCTCTCTCTCTCTCTCTCTCCCTCTCTCTCTCTCTCTCTCTCTCTTCCATATTTTCCTTTGTTAACGATTTCTTCCTTTCATCTTTCCTTTATTCAATATTTCTTTTTCCTTCCTTCCTTCCTTCCTTCCTTCCTTCCTTCCTTCCTTCCTTCCTTCATTCATTCATTCATTCATTCATTCATTCATCCATTCATTCATTTATTCCTTTCTTCATCGTTTACATGCTTTCTTTCTTTCTTTCTTTCTTTCTGTCTATTTTATATACAGTTTTTTCCATCTCTCCTTCATTTATGATTAACATTTTTAAAAATTCCTTTTCCCAATTTTTTTCTTTTTTATCATATTAGGGTTATTTATTTTCTTAGATAGATATACATACGCGTGCATACATTATATATACACTACCGGCCATAATTATTAGGCCACCTCAGTTTTTTAAAAGAAACGATGTATTTCATGTTACTTTAAGTAATTCTTGCCAAGTGGATAATTCTAAATGAAAATAGAATGGTTCTTTTGTTATTATTTATTTTCAAAATTTTACAAGGCAAATAAGCAAAGATAAACTCGTTCGAATCACCTTAAATTTTCTTCATTCTTTTATTGATGAAATTGCAATATAGGTAATTATAAGATATTTATAAATTCATTTGATACACATGATATTGTGCAGTATTAACAAAAGAACCATTCCATTTTCATTTACAATGAATCACTTAAATACAAATAAATAATATGAAATACATCTGTTTTTAAAAACACTGGGTTGGCCTAATAATTATGGCTTGTATATATATATATATATCTTTAATCATATCACCCCGAGCAAGGCGGTAACGCCACTGATGTGCAGGGGGCTACGTAAGAGTGAAAAGATTGGAAAAGAGAAAGCCGGAAACCACATCCTAAACAGGAAACAAGGGATGAGCCTCTTCACCTATTCAATAGACGTGGGTGGAGTGTGAACCAGGCGATAGTTTAGTCTATCTACTCCAATTGAAAAAAAAAAGAGGAAAAGAATGGAAATATATATATATATATATATATATATATATATATACTGTGGATGATGCTTACCGTGTTCGCAATGTAACATACACGTGACTCTATATATCGCCACGCCTCTGTACGGTTTTGAATACTGTTTTCACATATTTTGCCAACCAAAATTAAAGATCCCTGTCTGACCTGCATTTAAACTCACACTAAACAATGATATGGATTCATAACTTTCCAATTTCATTAATTGGCACAATTATGCTTTCACACAAACGCATATATATATATACACGTGTTTCGCGTCCAAAGTTGAATCTCTTCAGGCAAATAAACTTGTGACTTTACATATCGACATCCGTTTATCTCGATATGTAAAGTCAAATGTTTATTCGCCTGAAGAGATTCAACTTTAAACTCGAAACACGTGTAATGACACAAATGCTATTATGAACACTTAATATATCACACAAAAAACAATTATATTAATAATAATAACAAAAATAAATAAATCTACACTTTAAACAAAACGTTTCCGGCTCCTTTCACCTTTTTCTTGTATACTAATTTCTCTTGTTGGAACAAACACTATTTCTGTTGTTTTTTTTTTTTTTTTTTTTTTTTGTATATACTAGCAGTATGGCCCGGCGTTGCTCGGGTGTAATGAAAGCTTTAAAACTAATCCATGGTCCTGGAGCTCAGACTCTTTAGACGTTGGCACGATAGACTAAAAAGCAATAGTTGTTTCCAGTTAAAGCGAAACTGTAGACTGAAAGAAAAATGAATGGATGTAAGTCAAACATACACACACACAGAGACAAAGTTCCATTTATAAATAAGTTTATATATATATATATATATATATATATATATATGTGTGTGTGTATATATACTACCGGCCATAATTATTAGGCCACCTCAGTTTTTTAATGAAATGATGTATTTCATACTATTTTTAGTATTTATTGCCAAGTGGATAATTCTAAATAAAAATAAGTTTGTTTTTTTTTTTGTTATTATTACTTTACAAAATTTTACAAGGCAAGGAAGCAAAGATGAACTCGTCCGAATCACCCTAAATTTTATTCATTCTTACATGGATAAAACTGCAATATAGCTAATTATTAAATATTTATAAATTCATTTGATGCACATGTTATTGTGCAGTATTAACAAATGAACCATTCTATTTTATTTACAATTATTCACTTGGCAATAAATACTAAAATAATAGTATGAAATACATCATTTTTTAAAAACACTGGTGCGGCCTAATAATTATGGCCGGTAGTGTGTGTATATATATATATATATATTTATATATATATATATATATGTGTGTGTGTGTGTGTGTGTGTGTGTGTGTGTGTGTGTGTGTGTGTGTTACCAACCAAAATTAGAGATCCCAGGTTGTCCTGATGTTAGTTGAATAGGTGGGTTCATACCTTTCCAAGGGGATTAATAGTAACATTAGCCGTTTTCCTTTAAGAAAACATTTGGCATTTATTGACCATGCAGACTGTACTGTTTTCTGTTCAAGTTTATGAAATCTTCTCTTAAAACAATTTTTCAGTAAAACAGATTTCTAAAGTCAAGTAGCTGCTATTGCCCTTTCTATTATTGATAGGGATTTCCTTCCTAAACGCTTACTTGAAGTACACCTTTGTGCAAATTAATTGAAACAAATGCTTTAGTTTCCGTTATTACACCATGCGGTCAGTTTTAGACCGACTGAAGTTACAGGGTGTAATTGATTTCTATTTATTTCCTCACATTAGGTCATTTGCAGTGGTGTTCAGTAATATGAATCTATATTCGGGCTATGATGAAATTTGTTTGGCCTTGAAATATGTTACATCATCCGTGATTGTATATTTATTACGCTCAAACACTATTGTCTCGGCTCTCAGTTGTCCTACGGCCATCGTCTGCGATGGACGTTACTCCAATGAAGCGTACGAAAATTGTAAAGCTGTACGAACACACTGGCAAACCTTACAGAGAGATCGCGGATATTGTTTGTGTCAGCCTTTCCACTGTCAATCGTGTCATCAAGGCGAAGAAACAAACTGGATCCATCAGACCGAAAGTAAAAAACAATGCCAAGAGACTACGTATACGTGAACAGGGAAAGTATGAAAGATATTAGGAAGACATTTTTCGTTTTGTTTGAATTAATTTACACAAGGGTGTAGTGTGGAACGTTAATATCTTGATTGTGGGCTCAATTATGTGGCGCAGCCAGTCTCTGTAATGTATTCTATCACCAATATCTTCATACAACAAAAATTAATGATTTATCACTGATAGACGTACTTTATCTCATCGCCTAATTATCTTGACAAAAACTGATATGCCGCGATAGTTGACAGTGAAAACAATTGAAAACAATTGATTTTGAACTTGCCAAAACCACTTTCCCATAAGTAAGTTAAAATCTGGAAAGTAGACCAGTGCCTGCTCTACGCATCTTAGACAGATAGATAGATAGATAGATAGATAGATAGATAGATAGATAGATAGATAGATAAATAGATAGATAGATAGATATGAACAAAACCAAGACAGACAGGCAGATAGATAGATAGATAGATAGATAGATAGATAGATAGATAGATAGATAGATATGAACAAAACCAAGACAGATAGATAGATAGATAGATAGATAGATAGATAGATAGATAGATAGATAGATAGATATGAACAAAACCAAGACAGACAGACAGACAGATAGATAGATAGATAGATAGATAGATAGATAGATAGATAGATAGATATGAACAAAACCAAGACAGACAGGCAGATAGATAGATAGATAGATAGATAGATAGATAGATAGATAGATAGATAGATAGATATGAACAAAACCAAGACAGACAGATAGATAGATAGATAGATAGATAGATAGATAGATAGATAGATAGATAGATAGATAGATATGAACAAAACCAAGATAGACAGGCAGATAGATAGATAGATAGATAGATAGATAGATAGATAGATAGATGAGAAAATAGATAGAACATAGATAGATAGATAGATAGATAGATAGATAGATAGATAGATAGATAGATAGATGCAAAAGATACTGTTTCTAATCACTATATTACAACAAAAAGAACGATTTCAGCTGTTAGATAGATAGATAGATAGATAGATAGATAGATAGATAGATAGATAGATAGATAGATATGTGACAAAACCAAGACAGACAGATAGATAGATAGATAGATAGATAGATAGATAGATAGATAGATAGATAGATAGATAGATGCAAAAGATGCTGTTTCTAATCACTATATTACAACAAAAAGAACGATTTCAGCTGTTTTTTTTTTTTCTTTTCATTACCTTATATCTGCCCGGCAGCCAAAATCCTTTAAATTTTAACCTCCCTTTGAAAACGCGCTGTTTCTCCTATAAACGCCCATATTCAAAAAATTAAACCTTTTCATCTGCAGGCAATTTTTTTATACGAATGTTATTTATTTTTTCATACAATTTTTTTTTTCGTTTGTTATCTTTTCTCCTTTTATAGCTGAAACTTAAAAGCACGAATCAAGAATTAAAATTCCATTAAAATCCTTACAGTCTGGTTTTGTGTGGGGGGGGAGAAAGAGAGAGAGAGAGAGCGAGAGAGAGAGAAGTGGGGTATATGGAGCATCTTAGACGTAGTGAAAACTGTCTGTGTAGAAGAAAAATCACTGATATAAAACCATATCGTGAGAGTATAAATTCCAGGTTCTTATCTAGCACGAATAGACACACCTTATGGTGAAATAAAACCTTCTTTAAACCTGCTTGTATATAAATCTTTTCAGCCCTGGAAGTGATAAGAAAGTGACAGAGATGAGGAATGGGATGGAATAGGAGAGTGTGAAAAATGAAAGGTAAGAGGAAAAGGGGAGAAAGGGGAATAAGAAGGCATGAAGGAGGAAGCGTTGGAGATAAAGAGTGAAAGAGCGAGGAGGAGGAGAGGATGTAATAAGAGTGTGAAGAAGAAAAGAAAGAAAGAAAAGTGAGAGATGAAGGAGGAGTAGTAAGAGGTAATGGAATAAGTGGGTATGGAAAATGAAGACTAAGAGGAAAACGGGAGAAAGACGGGAATAAGACAGAGTGAAGGAGGAAATATGAGAGACAAACAGTGCGTGTCCGAGTAGAAGAAGTGTATAGAAATAAAGGATGTGAAAAACGAAAGGTAGGAAAAAAAATGGTGAGACTAAGGAAGAGGGGGTGGATAGAATGAGAAGGTGCGAAGAAGGAAGAGTAAGGAGAAGAGGAGAAGAAAGAAGATGGTTTAAAGAGAAAAGGGAGGAAGTAAGAAAGTGAAAGAGATGAGGAGGAGTTAAATAAGGGCGTGAGAAAAGAAACTGAGAGAGGAGGGAATAAGAATATATGAAAGAGGGAATTTCGGAGTGAAAGTGAGAGATAAGGAGGGAGAGTAGGATAGAAATTTTGGAAAAAATAAGAGTAAGGAGAAAAGATAACAGGTAAAAAAAAGTTAGAAAAAATGTAAGGAATAGATAGATAGATAGATAGATAGATAGATAGATAGATAGATAGTAACAGAATTAGATAGATAGATAGATAGATAGATAGATAGATAGATAGATAGATAGATAGATAGATAACGGATGTGCGTTGTGGTACAGTGGATATCGGCTCGGAACGAGAAACCGGGAGCCGAGTTCGAATTCCAGTTAAATCCATTGCATCCTTACACACAAATACCCCTGGGAAAGGTATTAATCCGTCTCTTCCCCCCAGTTATGGGTTAAATAACAGGACAGATTGGGTTCTAGAACCTTGGTCGGCAACCAGTCTACTGCAGAAAGCAATGGCAACCTACTGCGAGATAATCTTCTGCCCAGTCAGTCATGTCTCGAAAAAGACATGATCACCCAAGCGTGTTTCGCGTATGGCACTTAACTGACTGAGTATTAGATAGATGTGTATAGACTAGAATAAGATAGATAGATAGATAGATAGATAGATAGATAGATAGATAGATAGATAGATATGAACAGACGATAGATAGATAGATAGATAGATAGATAGATAGATAGATAGAATAGAGGACGCTGTAGAAAATAATTGTGCGTGTCTTATTTCTTACTTGACATATGAATGTATGTTTGTATAAAATTTAGATAAAAACGCAAGGAAACAACCGAAATTGGAAGGTACAAGGGAGATATTGGAAGATACATTCGAAGTGTTAGCGAACATGTTATGAGATAAAAAGTAATCCTAATTATCAACACATGCGCAATTTCAACATGTCCAGTTATTTTTATTATTATTATTGTGTTTTAGAAAAGATCATAAATATCTTTTTATATCTGTTTCGTATTAGAGAAGATTTATATTAAAATCGGATTTTCAGTAAAATATATAAAATATAATAAAATATTTTAAAGATTTCGTGTTTGTCTTTCTTTTTCTGTTATTCTTTTTCGTGATTTTTCTATCATTTCTATTTCTTTTTCTTTTTTTTTTTTTCAATAATCTTTCATTTATTGGTTACAAGCAGTATAGCCCGGCGTTGCTCGGGTGTAATGAAAGCTTTAAAACTAATCCATGGTCCTGTTGCTCAGACTCAGCCTAAAGAATATTTGTGTGAAGTTTGGTGAGAATCGGATATAAATTGTGGATTTGCATAAAGGACATACAGACAGACAAACAGACACACACAAACATCTTGCCTTTTATATATATGTACATATAATCAATTTTCTGCACTATTATAAGAACTGCAACCTTGATAATTCTGAATATCGTTTCTTATGTCTTTGACTATGAGTGTATCAAATTTGATTGAAATTGGACCACTCCTTCTATAACCCGATTTTTTCGATTATCGATTTTCGATATTTATCGGGGGTACCTCGACACAAAACCTAGCTAAGAACACTCGCAGACGCTTATAGTACAACTGTGTAAATTTTCAAGAAAATCGGTTCAGCCGTTTCGGAGTCTATAGGTAACGGACACACACACACACACACACACACACACACAGACAAAGTTCCATTGATAAATAAGTTTAGATTATTCGTTTTGTTCATTTCGCTTTTATTCCAAAATAACTCGCTTTTTTTCTTATTGTCTTTCATTCATTATTCCTTTCTTTGTTTTTTCTTTCCTTTTTCTTTTACTGACATATTTACTTCTTTCTTTCGTTAACCCTTTTCTTTTTTTATTCATTCTTTATTTTTTACAAACTGCCATCATAATTTTAAACGCGAAAGTAATTCCTAAAAAATGAGTGCCATTTTATTTGTGAAAAGAAAACTTTTCTTATTTTAGTATTTATTCTGTGAGATAAAAAACTTGATTCGTCAGCGATTTTTTTTAAGTACTGCTTCGATGCGGCACAAGACTGAAACATGGGATACTCAGTGAGAAACGAACTCACTGCTCGGTTGTAATAGGTTCTAGAAAGACAAGCTTGCTAACCATGACACCACGTCGAGGTAACGGTATGCACCTGACAAGATATACTTAATTTCATATCTGTATACATGTGTGTGCGTTTGTTTGAGATAGTGTGTGTGTGTGTGTGTGTGTGTGTGTGTGCGTGTGTGTGCGTGTGCGTTTTTGTATTTCTATATATGCGCATATATGTGTTTCTATGTGTATCTGTGCGTGTGCTTGGGTGTGACTGTGTTTGTGCAGGCACGTACGTGGGTACTTGTGCCTGTGTTTGTGTGTGTGCATATATGCCTGTGCGTGTCTGTTTAAGTGTTTGTGCGTGTGCATGTGCGCGTGTATGTATACGTGTGTGAACGCATGTTTGTGTGTGCAAATTTGACTATGTGTATCTGAGTGCGCTTGTGTGCGTCTGTGTGTATCTGCTCGTGTGCGTGTGTATGAGTTTATGTGTGCCTGTGCGTGTGCATGAATGTGTGTGTGTATCTGTGTGTGTGCGTGTTTTGTGTGTGTGTCTGTACGTTTGTGTGTGTACGTGTGTGTACTGCACTGTAAGTTCGAAGTTTTGTTTCATTTAAGCAATACACTAATCATTAGTGAATTGTGGGTGCACCCCCAAAATTCTAGATAACCAGAGCCTGACAGCTGATCTGTCCTCTGACCGATCTCTAACAGCTCAATGGGAGAAAAATCAAACCAAACCATTAAATTAACGTTCCATTTCTATTAATGTTTCATTATCACCTAACAGACTTTGAACTGTCCACTATCGCAATGAATAAGTGTTCTCTCAAGGAAATCCCTTGCCTTAAATGCCTAGTGTAACTTAAGCTTACCCCAGACCTCAACGGAAACTCATATATACGAGGGTCATTCAATAAAGAAGGTGAATTTTTCGATATATGGACTTCTTACACAGATAGAAGCTTTTTTTTAAACGTAGTCTTCCAGCAGTGTCACACATTTTCCCATCTGTGCACAAGCTTCCGTATTCCCTCGGTGTAAAAATATTTAGACTGATGTTTCAGCCAATCGCTCACAGCACTTTTGATTTCATCGTCACTTTCAAACTTCGTGCCTCTCGTGAATGCTTTCAAGGGGCCAAACAGGTGAAAGTCTGAAGGGGCAACGTCTGAGCTGTAAGGGGGATGAGGGAGTAGTTCCCAGCCCAGCCCGTTGTTTGTGCTCTGCAGTAAACATCTTTGGCACCCACCGTCAGCTGACCTTCGAGTAGTCAAGGTCATCATGGACAATTTTGTGTGGTGTCCCAACAGATAGGCTCAAAGTCCTTGCAATGTCATCCACTGTCACTCTTCTGTCAGACTGACTGAGGTCATTGACTGATTCGATCACTTCAGGAGACCTCACTTCTGTAGGCCTCCCAGGCCTGTCTTCATCCTCAAAACTGCTCCGTCCTTCTTTAAACAATTTAGCCCACTTGTAGACATTTTTTGGCTGAAACATGTGGCACCATACATAGTTGGCATTCTCCTATGAATTTCAACTGGTTTGCATCCTTCAGCAACTAAAATCTTGATAACTGACCTCTGTTCAATCCTGGAGCATGCTTCTTGGTCGGCCATCTTTGTTAATCTCCAAAACTCTCAAAGTTTTTCTTTCAATCTGCCAAAAATATTAAATCCCTTTGAAAAAGAAATGAAGGAAAAAAAATTAAACAAAAGTAAGCTTCTATCCGTGTTAGAAGTCCTTATACCGAAAAATTCACCTTATTTATTAAATGACCCTCGTATAATCCATCGCTAAGGATGCTGGAGAAATGGTTGGTTGCCTGTACCGCTCTAGTAAATACTACTCCTACTTTGCTCTACCTTTACAAGAGCCAGATTTGATCGAAAATGGGCTACAGCACCCATTTATGAGCTAGAACTGCCGAGTTTTCACTTTTCGGGCTTTAAAGCATCTATGCGACTTTGTAAGGAATAAATTACATTCTATCCTTCGAACCTTTTCCCACAAATGAGACATTGCAAGCCTCGTGCTACTCTTTCGTTCTGTCTATGGAAAAATGTTCTGACGGGCTACATTCTTTAGTTCCACCAACGAAGGAAGTTTCACTCTAACATCATCCTTAAAACCGCTACTTTGTAGAACCGACTTCCAAGAGTATGCTTTCCCGTCTACTATAATCTTAACCACTTAAAATCTAGGTTTAATCGTTATCCTCATAAACTGCCCATCAAACCGCTTACTCTTACCGCCCATACAACAACCTACTTCAGTAACTCTCTATCTTCAGAGGTTCTTTCCATGCATCGGCCTTGCTTAATATCATAAGATCAGTTTACATGCTGAATGGCTGGCCGGTGTGTACTACCCTCGAACACTCCGACTCGGGACAGGCTGACTGGGGGCTCAGGTCAGGTTTGGGGAACAATACTAAAAAAAAGTCAATGAAACTGTGATAGTGATTATACAAAGAAAATTACTGCAAATTTTTCCTTTTTACAAAATTATGATGTTTTTTTTAACATGTGCACAACATAGATAGATAGATAGATAGATAGATAGATAGATAGATAGATAGATATGAACAGAAGATAGATAGATAGATAGATAGATAGATAGATAGATAGATAGATAGATAGATAGATAGATATGAACAGACTATAGATAGATAGATAGATAGATAGATAGATAGATAGATAGATAAATATGAACAGACGATAGATAGATAGATTGATAGATAGATAGATAGATAGATAGATAGATATTTAATTTCATCTAATTTTTTCTTTTTTTTTTTTTTATCATGACAGTAGCGACATAAACCTGACGAAAGCTGGGCACGATAAGGCGAAATATATAAATTATATAAAAATTGTCCGAATGTTTTATTCATCATAAAATACTCGGACAATTATAATAGAATTGATCTCTTCAAAAGAAAATGAATATTACAAGCACATAAATAATTATATAGAAACTTAACCACAGCACCTAATCTGTATTTTTTTACGAAACTTAGCATAGTCTACATATTTTTTCCAAAAAGTTCTACAATATAATTGAACTGAACGCTTCTTAATACAAACGTGTATTGGTCAAATTTTATTATGACCAAAAACTAAGTAATATTATATATATATATATATATATATATATATATATATATATATATATATATTCAGAATATTAACTATGAATTAAAATTCCTTTTTTTTCTTTCTTGCAGGCCTACGTATTTACGATGTGTGTGGCTCCGGAACGAATGCTTTAGATACAATCTTGACAGAGCTTAAAAAAACCGGATGCAATCACAATGTTACAGGTAAGAAATTATAGAAAAATAAACAAACAAATAAGAGGAAGAACAGTGCATTTTTTTTTCTAATTTTATTAATTTTTTTTTTTTTTTTTTCATGCGGTGGAGATAAGAAGTTAATCAAGTTTCTTGTTCTAATTTATGAATCAGCATGCAAAGAAAGAAAGAAAGAAAGAAAGAAAGAAAGAAAGAAAGAAAGAAAGAAAAATAAAAAGAAAAAGAAAGAGAGACAAAGAAAGAGAGAAAGAGGAAAGAAAGAAAAAGAAAGAACAGGAGAGAGAGAGAGAGAAAGCGAGAGTGATAAAAAGAAAAGAGAAAAAGAGAGGAAAAGAAAGAGAAAGAGGGAGCGAAAATGGGACGGAGAAAAAAGAAAAGAAAGAAAGAAGTATATAAGAGATAACTTAGGCCCGGGGATGTATTAATCAATGGGTTGATATTCACACGTGTGTTAAGCCCACTGGGAGTTTTTGACCTCTCAATCTTCGTTATGGTATCCAAATAGGAGAAGGAAAGCCCGGATGTAACATATGAGGCTTGACAGCTTACAATGTTGATAACTGGTTCTTCTATTTGGATACACGCTGGTCTTCCTCACAAACTGAGACTGACACGGAGCAACGCCCTTCTCTACTTTCAAATTTCCATGCATCGGCCTTGCTTAATATCATAAGATCTGTTTACATGCTGAATAGCTGGCCGGTGTGTACTACCCTCGAACACTCCGACTGGGGGCAGGCTGACTGGGGGCTCAGGTTAGTGCTTTGTGATCCCCTCTGTTTAATCAGCATTTCCTTTTCTCTACCTACATTCATATACGTTACAAATTAGGATGCGGATTGTGGTGCAGTAGATATCGGGTCGGATTCCTAGTTGGATTCACTTACGCGCAAATATCTTGGCAAAAGTATTAATCCATCTCTTCCCTTCAGCTATGGGTCAAATAGCAGGACAAAATGGGTTCTATATCCTCGGTTGGCAACCAGTCTACTGCAGAAAGTAATAGCAACCTACTGCGATAAATTCTTCTATCTAATCTGTCATGTCTCTTTCGAGACATGATCACCCAAGTGTGTATCACGTATGGCATTTAACTGACTGACAAATTAAACCAAGCACAACTGGTTATTAAAGGATGAAAGATTTTCGCGGATTTTGACGTAATTCTGGGGTCTTTTTTTTTCTTTTTTGTCCAAATCTATGAATTTGTTTTGCTCATGTTAAGTTTTAAAAAAAAGCTACAAAAAATTTAGTATTTTTTATTCATAATGTTGAATATATTAAAATAATTCAACTTCTTGAGAAGAAAAAAATTCAAATTGATGTTAATAACTGACGAAAAAACATCACTGAGAAGTAACGATCTATTATGACATGTCTCTAATCTATTATGACATGTCTCTAATCTATTATGACATGTCTTTAATCTACATTTAGATACATTGTATTTATTTTACAATTTTTCAGTTTTTTCTTTGTAAAGATTGGTTTACAAAAAATTACTTAAAAACTGAATTTAATTTTTTGTGTTTGATTTGTCAAAATTTGTATTGACTCAATTTTTTTTCTTTCTTGTACTCGACTGTCTAAATTGTGAATTAACATTTCATCTTGGGAAAGATAGTGGACCTGTTTGCCATTGCTTTCTCTACGCTTTTGGAATTCAAATTCTTCCTTCTCTTAGATTGGTTTCCATCCAAGGCTAGAAAGTCTAGTTTACCCTACTTTTCTACATAGCTAGGAAGAGAAAAATCAGATTCTTGCCTTTCCCAGACGTATTAGTGCAATTTAACAGACTAGACTGAAATTTTAACAGCAGTGTTATCCGACTAAATATTTACGATGGGTGGAGATCAATTCTAAGATGTGCTTTAGCCTCAACTAAAGGATTATATTGTTATAAAATATCCATTTTTTTAACCATATTTCTAATCTGTCCTTATATAACAAAATGCGTTCCCACAAATAGTATTTATTGTGTTTATTTTCAATTTCTGTATTTGAATTATTCGCCTATATTGCATATGATATATTATTGTACATATCGGGTGCAATGGGTAAATTGTCGCCATCTTGTATTTTTCATTTCGTGCATACGTGTTGTGTGTTTTTAATTTTGTAGATTCGCATTATAGTAGGGTCTGTTGGGCTTCGTTTGTAAGAAAAAGAGCACCATAACGCAATTCATTCCGCCAAAAAATTTGAAAACTGCATGCTGTACTGCTCGTCGTTCCCACCGGAATTACTAATATGAACATTTCGAAATGTTTGGGTGTCAATCTGAGGGCAGTGAAGAGGATTCGGGAAGGATTGGATGAGTTTAATGGTGATCACGAAGGTGTTTGGATTGATTACTAGTAATGGCGACGTTATGCTTCTATTCATCTTCCCACATGGACTCAGACTCAACACGAAGGCCTACATCATATGCCTTGAGGAGGTAGTGCTGTCCTGGATCAAGATGGTGGAAAAAAACTTTGTCTGACAACAGGATTCTGCCCTATGGCACACAAGTAGGAGAACCCAGTCATGGCTGACAGATAATTTCTGCGACAATATCACCGCTTACATCAGACCATCTAACTCTCCAAACTGCAATCCCTTGATTATTATGTGATCGAGAGAACAACAAATATCTTTGCAACGCCAAAGATCAACTGAAGGCAAGGATTATGGCAGCATTCTCTAACCTGTTATATGTTAAAATAAGATGTCAGTTTCATTTTCATTTTTGTGTCATTTAGACGAGAATTTATCCATCGCAGCCTGTAATTAGGTGGCAATAAAAATTTGTATTTTATATGAATGCTACTTTATGAAGTAGAGTTAAGGGAAGCGTAGTGTAGATTCAGGGGCGGGAAGCTATCTTAGCTCAAGAATCTTGCACTGGTTTTGAAGACAATTATAACCAATCAAGTCTTATGCCAACGGTTTTAAAGGTTTGTTCGGCTTAAAGAATCATATTCATTAAAAGCGCAACTGTCTTCAGTATTATCTTGAATACTCAATAATCAGGTGGTAGCCATGTTTTTTCTTTTTTGTTTTTTTTTTGTTTTTTGTTTTTTGTTTGTTTTGTTTTTTCATAAGGTAACCTATATTTCAGGTAACTAAGTAGACATGAAGATGGCTTCTTCACTGAGTGAATTAATATCAAATAGTATTCTTTATATCCTGATGCGGAGATTTAGAAAAAAGGTATGAAACGTACGAAAAGATAGAGAAATCTATGGTAGATTGCTTGTCTTGACAGATGAAGAAACTATCAGTCAGTTAATTGCCACACGTGATACACGCTTGGGTGGTCATGTCTCGAAAGAGACATGGCTGACTTTCCAGAGAATTATCCCACAATAGGTTGCCATTACTTTCTGCGGTAGACTGGTTGCTAGCCAAGGCTATAAAACCCAGTTTGTTCTGTTATTTAACCTATAACTGGAGGGAAGAGATGGATTAATACCTTTCCTAAGGATATTTGCGCGTAAGTGAATGCAAGGATTTCAACTAAAATTCGAAATCGGCTCCCCGATTTGTCATTCCAAGTCGATATCCACTGCACCACAACACACATCCTATATAACACCTAAAAGACATTTACATGTACACACAAATGCAGTTTTACGTTGAGAATGTCGAGCACACAGCGAGGACTGAAATCATTGCTCAGTCTTAGCCTGGTATTGTGTGAAATTAGCAAAAAATAATAATAATAAATGTTATGTACGTACACTACCGGCCATAATTATTAGGCCACCCCAGTTTTTTAAAAGAAATTATGTATTTCATACTATTTTTAATATTTATTGCCAAGTGGATAATTCTAAATGAAAATAGAATGGTTCTTTTTTTATTATTACTTTGCAACATTTTACAAAGCAAGGAAGCAAAGATGAACTCGTCTGAATCACCATAAATTTTCTTCATTCTTTCATTGATGAAACTGCAATATAGGTAATTATTAAATATTTATAAATTTAATTGATGCACATGTTATTGTGCAGTATTAACAAAAGAACCATTTTATTTTCATTTACAATTATTTACTTGGCAATAAATACTAAAAACTAGTATAAAATACATCATTTTTTTAAAAAATGGGGTGGCCTAATAATTATGGCCGATAGTGTACCTATGTACAGTAATGTGTTATGTCCCAATCCTAATATAATACGTTCGACTTTATAGAGCAGTGGTTCCCAACCTTTTGGCACTCGTGACCCCTTACCTAAAAGTTTGAAACCCATGCGACCCCCTAATTTTCTTTTTATTTTCTGCGAAGGACAGGGAAAGAAACATCTAAACAAATATTTTAAAATTCTGTAATTATTTATTTCTTTGCCAAATCTCTTTAAAAGAGATTTGGCAAGGGAACGGTTCAGTTCTCGCTTGCCGAAGTTGGATAGTGCTGATAAGTAGAGGTATATAGAAGAGTAAGACACACAAGACAGATATAAGGATAATATATGCATTAATATTTTTTAAGGCTTAGAAATAACAACCTTCAAAACGTTTGTCATGCACGTAAGCAAAAAAAAAAAAAAAATTAAGAGCTTGAAAAAATTAATTAATGAAATACAATTAATGTTATCCCAAGTTACTTCTAACAAGGCTACACGCTACCCTGCCAAGGCGTCGCGACCCCCTATTCTTTACAACAGAGGTTCTCAATCGGAGAGGGCGACCCACTGGTTGGGAACCTCTGCTATAGAGAATGTGGAGCAGTTTTCTACTACTGTAGCAGTGGTTACTTACTTCACACAGCTTTATTTCCAATTTCTGTTTGAGTTATTACGCAGCAGTCGTTTAGGTTACAACAATAAATAAATTATCGCTTCATTTGCTTGCTCCATGTTTATGGTGGAGTCATTTTTTAAGCAACAGAATCTTAATTACTTTTGTAGCTGAACAGTTCAATCTTCTTCTGTGCGCCATGTTCCTTCAGGACGTAGACGATCATGGCCTTCCACATCTGCTTACTGTAGTTCTTAACACCCCTTCTTCTGTTACCCCTCCCAAACCCTGTGCCGCTAGCCATCTGCTCAAGTTCATTAAGTATGTCACATATTGCTTTCCCCTGTCTCTCCTTTCCTCTATCCGTCCCCTGAGTATCAGATTCTCCAAGCCCTCTTTCCTCATGATATGTCCCAGAAACTTCAGCTGTCTTTTCCTGGTGTTAAGTATCAGTTTTCTTTTTATTACCATCCTCTCCAAAACCTTGTCGTTGCTAAAATGTTCGGTTCATGATATCCTCAGCATCCTTCTGTAGAACCACATTTCGGTTGCTTCCAGGCTTTTTCCGCATCATTCGCTGCCATATTGAAGAACATACATTACGTAGCAATCCAGTACTCTCTCGTTTTCAGCGAAATTTTCTTGTCTCTTAATACTCTACTGAACTTCTAGAATGCCAATGCCAATATGCCTTCGAATCGCGGTGCCGCATTTATCATCCTCTGTTAGCTCACTTATCAGGCATTTAAATTTCTATACCTGCTTGCTTTTAGTATCCTCAGCTTATAGTTGGCATTTTGTGCTCCTTTTTAACTGATGAATATACCTTCAATGTTCTTGTGTATTTTTTTTTTTGTTTTTTTTTTTTGTAATCCTTTCTTTCTGCTTTCTCCAACTACTTCCTGTGGGACGTCTTGTAGTCTCCTTTCCGTGTCAGCTATCAGCATTTTATTATCTGTATATCTAATACTGTTCAGATTGAGGCCGCCACTTTAACATCAGTCAGTGAAGTGCCATACGTGATATACGCTTTAGGCGATCATGTCTCGAAAGAGACATGGCTGACTGGGCAGAAGATTATCTTGCAGTAGGTTGCCATTGCTTTCTGCGGTAGACTAGTTGCCAACCAAGGCTATAGAACCCAATCTGTCCTATTATTTAACCCATAATTGGAGGGTATTTATGCGTAAGTGAATGCAAGGAATTCAACTGGATTTCGAACTCGGCTTCCCCGATTTGTCGCTCCGAGTCGATATCCACTGCACCCCAACGCACACCATATTCTGTGTGTTGAGGTTGTTTTTTTAGTTTAATGTTTTGGCTTTTACTCGACTTTCTTGTATAATTTATTTTCTTTTGTCATATACTCTTTATTTATTTTTCTGAAGTTTAATTTTATAGACAGGTGTATATTTATATGTAGGTCAGAAAATAGCAAGAAAGGCCCCTTTTTGTTGTTGTTGTTGTTGTTGTTGTGTGTATGTGTGTGTGTGTGTGTGTGTGTGTGCGTGCGTGTGTGTGTAGTAATAAATAAAACTAAATGTTCACTTATCTTGTCGCTACTCTATGTTTCACGCAAATTAAATTCATTCTTCAGGATACTCGATTGTAAACTCTCTTGAATGGATGCAATTTCCGCGAAATTCAAAATGAAGACAAGATAATGGAACATTAAATTTTGTTATTATTCTCTCTTGATAGCAAAAACTGCACACACACACACACACACACACACACACACACACACACACACACACACATATATATATATATATATATATATATATATATATCATTTACGTGTATTTGAAATTATATATATCAAGTGACACCAACCGAGCTTGTGCAAACAAAAAGAGAATTTCATTCGTCTCTTTGTTTATTTAGAGGAATGTGAGTAACATCTTTTTTTTTTAAACTCCCTTGGAGCATTTATTCATGAATTGTTTTATTCGTGAGTTGTTTTAATATGGTTCTAACCTTTGCCCTCGTCATTTACTATTTTTCTGTGAAAAGTTGTCAAAATTTGACAACGCAATAAATCAACTTTTCACAGAAAAGTAGTAAATGAGGAGGACAAAGGTCAGAACAAGATTAAAACAGTTGTATAAGCAAAACAATTCACGAATTTTACTCACATATTTAAAAAAAACACAAAGAGAACGAATGTTTGTTAAAATTTTTAAATAAAGGATAATCAGTAGGAGAGATATCAAATGAATATTGAGAATGAAGCAAAATTTCATAATTCAGGTTTTGTAGCTTTTTGGCAGTTGATTGAGAAGCAAAATTCGATACAAAAATGGTTCCTTTTTGACAGTTTGTGCTCACGCAGTAAGATCACTCGACATTGTTTTATTGTAATAATTTTCATTGAGCTTATGAGTAACAATATATTGAATGAAAAATTACCTGAAAAGAAAGAGAGTCAGGAATAAGTCAAGATTTTTTTACATATTAATAAGGTTACTTTGTTAAACGACCGGAACAACCAACCAAAAATGTGTCATTTTAAGTGTGACATCCAAATAAAATGGCGACAATTTACCCCTTTCAACATATATATATATATATATATATATATATATATATATATATATATATATTGTCCTACGGCGATGGCACGACTCGGTTTTTCATTCGATATGCAGTCATCAGGTGTATTTTTCAAACTGACAGTTTAATAGGTCTGAATTTAAGTTCACTATTTAAATTTTTACTCTTGTTATTAAAAACAGTAACCTAACTTTATGAGATTTAACTACCATGAACATTGAGTGAACTTAAACTCAAATCTATTAAATTTATTAAGAAAGTGAAACAAATGGTAGATTAGATCCCACTGTTCAAGAATTTACTTTTATAAAGAGTGCTCGATACGAAGTAGACTTAATATTGTAAAAGAATACAAATATTGTTAACTAGCAATATAGCCCGGCGTTGCTCGGGTGTAATGAAAGCTTTAAAACTAATCCATGGTCCTGGAGCTCAGACTCTTTGGACGTTGTCACGAAAGACTAAAAAGCAATAGTTGTTTCCAGTTAAAAAGAAACCGGAGACTGAAGGAAAAATGAATGGATGTAAGTCAAATTTTGATTTTCTGGTAGCGATATCAAATTTTTTGCCCTACTGTAAGAACTGCAATCTTGAAACTTCTGAATATCGTTTCTTATGTCTTTGCCTATGAGTGTATCAAATTTGATTAAAATCGGATCACTCCTTCTATAACCCGATTTTTTCGATTATCGATTTTCGATATTTATCGGCGGTATCTCGACACAAAACCTAGCTAAGAACACTCGCAGACGCTTATAGTACAACTGTGTAAATTTTCAAGAAAATCGGTTCAGCCGTTTCGGAGTCTATAGGTAACAGACACACAGACACACATACACAGACAAAGTTCCTTTTATAAATAAGTTTAGATATTGTTAAAGAATACAAACAAAACTCCCAAAGTAAAATGTAAAATTGTAAAATTGTAAAAAAAAAAAAGTGCGTCATTCTGCGACATCTCTCTGTGCCTGAATTAAATCTTCAGATTTTAATGTTCCCTAAAAAAAAACAAAAAAAAAACTATTCAATCGTAAAGATGAATTGACCGATTTATTTAAATAAGGAAAATATTTATCTTTAAAATTGAATTAATTACAATGTTTCATTTATAACTTATGCTCCAATATAACTAAAACTTATTTTACTAAAAGAAGGACCCACACAATACTTATTTGTTTTTTTAACTATAATATCCTTTAGTATACCATAATTATTTAATTCTAATTCTAACCTAAACATTCCAGCCCCTTTACTCATCAGGAAGTATAAAACCAATTTTTTTTAAAAAGTATCTAACCTGCTGTTAAAGATTATTGTCTATCTATTTAAATAATGTATGGTCGCACTATGTATCTTGCAAGGAGAAAATGAAAGATTGGTATCAGGTCTTGACACCAGGCAATTCTTCTTCCTTTCGCGACCCCAATTTTCAACTCCATAGTTGCCTACTTCTCATTTTTGATTGAACGATATTGACACACAGACATGCATATTCTCTACCTATCCTTTCTACTACAGCCTCTTCAGTTTCTAAATAGCCATGAATTTATCTTCTGCTTCTTCTATGTGCCCTGTCCCTTCAGGAAGTGCGCAATCATGGCCTTCCACGTTTCTCTATCCCTGGTGGCTCTGAGCACGCCTTCTCCTTTCACACCATGTAATCCTCGTTCCGTCATCCACCTGATTAGGTCCTTCAAATATGTTATCCGTTGCTTTCCCCTGTCTCTTTTTCCCTCGATCTGGCCTGTTAGTATCAGATTCTCCAAGCCCTCCTTCCTCATTGCATGTCCCAGGAACTTCAGCTCTCTCTTCCTGATGCTCAGTATTAATCTCCTGTTTGTTTCTATCATTTCCAAGACCTCATCATTGCTCACATGCTCGATCCATGAGATTCACAGCATCCATCTGTAGAAACACATTTCAATTGCTTCAAGTTTTTCCTTTATCTTTGATGATATTGTCCAGCATTCACTGCCATATTGAAGGACGGACAGCACGTAGCAATCCGGTACTCTTTTCCTAGTTTCTAGCGAAATTGTCCTGTTTCTTAATACTTTACTCAACTTCTGGAATTCTTCCTTCGCTATGCCAATTCGCCTTCGGATCTCTGTGTTGCATTTTCCGTCTTATGTTATAACACTTCCCAGCTATTTAAATTTTTGTACCTGCTTGGTCCTGGTATCCCCGACTTGTATTTGGCATATTGGGCTGCCCTTTTTACCGATGACCATGCATTCGGTTTTCGTGCAGTTTATTTCTAGTCCTTTCTTGTTACTTTCTTCTGCTACCTTCTGTAGGAGGTCTTGTAGATTCCTTTTTGTGTTTGCTATCAGCACTGTATCATCTGCGAACCTTAGGTTGTTTAAATTGTGGCCTCCGATTACGAATCCAGGCATAACTTCTATTTTCTAAATAAATCATTTTCACGACTTATTTTAAAATATCACCTGAAGAATAACAATAATGTTCTGAATCATTAAATTTTTTGTGTAATAATATAATGCTTTTTAACCCGTTGTAATAAAAAATTGGAATATATATATATATATATATATATCGGGGGTGTATAAATATAAACATGATGTTCAAAAAGGTTTGAGGCTTCTGTTATTGATTTTTTATTACATATTATGTTTATCTTTTACTTTGACTATTTATTTTTTTAAGTTGAAAATGAGATTTTAAAAAAAGGAGATAAGTTTTACCTAAACGAAAATCTGATAAAGAAACAAAATGACGAGAACAGATAATGAGCAACAAAAAAAAAATAATTAAAAAATTGTGATACATACATATGTACATATGAGGTTGAATCAGTCATTCAAGTGCCATACGCGATACACGCTTTTGGCGATCATGTCTCGAAAGAAACATGACTGACGGGACAGAAGATTATCTCGCAGTAGGTTGGCATTGCTTTCTGTCGTAGACTGGTTGCCAGCCAAGACTATAGAACCCAATCTGGCATATTATTTAAGCCATAACTGGAGGGAAGAGACGGATTAATTTGAATATATGGATTAAAATCCGTCAAAATGATAGAATAAAGTAAAAGAACAAAATAGGAAGCGTATGCCAATCTGAAATGTTTCAATTCTATTAAAGCTTCTTCAGAGACCGAAAGAAAAATTAAAAGATAACAAAGAGACAGTACACTGGCATGTTGTGATGTGGCGTTAATTCTTATTGGTCAGATATATATTACGTTTACAAAGAAATAAATAATTATTATTTATTTTATTTTTAAATGTATATTTAGAATGTTAAAGTGTATAATAGTGTATGTGTATGTGTGTACAGAAACTCTTGTCTGTTTAGGTGTATGTTGGATAGTAACGTTAGTTAATATAAGCATGTATATGCATGTCTGTGAAAGAAAAGGGCTGTAGATTAAATCGTTGGAAATGTAACGGAATTTGGCAAGGGTTTTATGTTTGGAAATGTTGTTGTCACTTCTTTCGTGGGCGATTGAAACGCAGCTTGATTGTGATAAATTTTTGTGGTTGAAATTTTTCATTCAAAATAGAATTAGTACTATTTCATTTATTTTTATCTATTATTTTTATGTATTACTTTTTTTTTTCATCTTTTTCTCGAAGAAGCTTTAATAAAAGTGAAACATGTTAGATTGGGTTACATTTCCTATTTTGTTCATTGACTTTATTCTATCGTATGGATATATGCTGATTGTTATCGATTATAATTCAGTCACTTAAGTGCCATACGTCATACACGCTTGGGTGATCATGTCTCGAAAGAGACATGACTGACTGGGCAGAAGATTATCCCGCAGTAGGTTGCCATTACTTTCTGCGGTAGACTGGTTGCTGACCAAGGCTATAGAACCCAATCTGTCCTATTATTTAATCCATAACTGGAAGGAAGAGATGGATTAATACCTTTCCCAAGGGTAATTGCGCGTAAGTGAATGCAAGGAATTCAACTGGAATTCGAACTCGGCTCCCCGATTTCTCGTTCCGAGCTGATATCCACTGCGCCACAACGCACATCCTTATAATTATAATTACGTATTCAAATTGAATCTCATTTTCGAGAAAAAAAATCGATGGCACTAAGAGAAACCGCAACACTTACCGGACGAAGCGGGAAGAGACGTAAAAGGCGCCTGCCCGAGAACCTGGAGACCGGCCAAGTGGGTCAGGCGGCACTCAGCGTTTTCATTCACCTTCTCCGTCCCCGCGTCTATTGGTCCGCCACTGATGTGGTTCGCCTTTGCGTGGAGTCACGATGAATAGGAACGATATTAAGAAAGCAAGTCAGAAGGACAGATCGATTGTAATATCATATGAGCATCAGAGATTTTACAAAATCATGGCCGCACTGGCTATGAGAGGAAATTGTGTCGTGTTGTGCCTGGGTAAATGCTTGTTTTGTCCGCCTTGAAGATCAGCCCTATCAGGTGATAAAGAAACTTAAAATAACAGAGATTCAGCTCTACCAACTAATGCTGACAAATCTATAAACAAATCATGTAAGGAAAGAAGGCATTTTAAAAGCAACAGAAATTACAAAAAAAAAAGATATTTTTATTCAGAAGATGAAGTTAAAACTTACGAATACTAAAAAAAAGGAGACGAATTATAAGGAAACAATACGGAATAAGGAGACGAATAATAATGAAAGAATAAGCAGATGAATAATAAGCAATAAGAAATAAAAATAGGAATAATGTGAAAAGAATAGGGAGACGAATAATAAGAAAACAATAAGGAATAAGAAGACAAATAATATGAAAGGAATTAAGAGACGAATTATAAGGAAAAAATAAGGAATAAGGAGACGAATAATAATGAAAGAATAAGGAGATGAATAATAAGCAATAAGGAATAAGAATAGGAATAATATGAAAAGAATAAGGAGACGAATAATAAGGAAACATTAAGGAATATGGAGACGAATAATAATGAAGGAATAAGGAATAAGGAGATGAATAATAAGCAATAAGGAATAAGAATAGGAATAATATGAAAAGAATAAGGAGACGAATAATAAGGAAACATTAAGGAATATGGAGACGAATAATAATGAAGGAATAAGGAATAAGGAGATGAATAATAAGCAATAAGGAATAAGAATAGGAATAATATGAAAAGAATAAGGAGACGAATAATAAGGAAACATTAAGGAATATGGAGACGAATAATAATGAAGGAATAAGGAATAAGGAGATGAATAATAAGCAATAAGGAATAAGAATAGGAATAATATGAAAAGAATAAGGAGACGAATAATAAGGAAACATTAAGGAATATGGAGACGAATAATAATGAAGGAATAAGGAATAAGGAGATGAATAATAAGCAATAAGGAATAAGAATAGGAATAATATGAAAAGAATAAGGAGACGAATAATAAGGAAACATTAAGGAATATGGAGACGAATAATAATGAAGGAATAAGCAATAAGGAGATGAATAATAAGCAATAAGGAATAAGAATAGGAATAATATGAAAGGGATAAGGAGACGAATAATATGGAAATAAAAATTAATAAAGAAACGAATAATAAGGAAACAAGGCTTGGAGAATGTAATCTTGAAATCAGGAGATGAAAAAGCGAATAACATGCAAAACGTTTTCACAAAATTTCTGGTGTCGCTTAGCCTTTTATTAACAGCACAAAGTAGCTGTAATAATTTAATCTTTACAAATACGCAAAAAACTATATAATTTATTTTTAATATGTAAAATTTACTAAAAAATGAAGTCAAGGTTAATGTGTAAAGATGTTATTTTTGAGGTGCAAACTTTTCAAAGTTACGCATGATCGATGTTCTGTATAGCCTCATATAATTCGCTGCATTTAGATAGTAGAAAGTTTGCTTGCTGATCATGGGGCTCGATTTCGGATCCAATCAGGGTCGATTTGTTACTGCCTGATGTTATTAGCCTTGAGAAGCGACCCCAGGGTGCGGCACCGTTGAAAAGTGCCTAAAAACTATAAAACGGGTTGACCACTGCCTTGTGGATGAAATTGGATAGACTGATGATTGGGCTAGCACGAAGCCACAAGTCATCGTGGCCGAAGGCTTGAAGATACTGTCCTTGTTTAAACTGCTAATGATGCAAAACGTTGCGCTCTCTTCTGTAGACTATATCTAAGACCCACTCAACCTAGTTGCAGTATAAACCAAACGTTATTTCTGTGGGTGTCGAACAAAGGCAAATGTGCCTGGTAAGGCGTCTGTAACAGTCATACTCGGAAACCAGCAGCCGGTCATTATTTTTAGTAGATTCATATAACGAAAATATCGTTTTACAAAGACAATTTATCGAAAATCAGATTTTGCTCAGCAATTTGTGAGTGTAATTTCTTGTAATTCTTCTTGTAATTTTTTTTTAATCATTTCATCCCCATGTAAGGCAATAAAGCCACAAAGACTCACCGGATTACTGAGTGCGAGAGAATATATGAGAAAAAGAAAATATTAGTAAGAAAAGAAGATAATAAAAAAATAAGAATTAAAAAGACAAAAGATAACGACTGACATTGAATTTAATTTTTTGGAAATCAAAATTAACTGGAAAGCAAGAAGCCGGAAAACAGTGACAACAGCGAGAAATACGAGAGAATAAACTGTCAGCATAGAACTTACGGTTACATCTATCCATTTCAATTGTAAGATGATGAGACCTTGCTGCTAATCTGGTAGTATACTTAAATTCACAAAGAGGAAAACGCATCAGAAAAATTATTATGAAATTAGTGATTATAAATGACTGAAGCCAAGATGCCAGGTCAGGATCAATAATGTTGCAGATTCCTCTTTGGATTTTATCAAGAATCTCTAAATACAGATTAAACCAAAACTTTGATAAAGCACTATCTTTCAATTTAATTAAAATCCAACAATTATTTGATTTTGCGAGAATTTCCAAATTAATGTTTGTCACCGAAAAAAAGTGGGTGATGCAAACATTACGTTTTCCATTGTAAAACAGTCTTAACGTTTGTTTAACCGCTAACTCAAATCAAAACAAAATTTTCTGTCAAAATTTCGAAAATGTTAGAGGGGATTAAAATTTTTTTTAAATAATTAAAAATTACTTTTATCTTTCCTCTTAATAATAATATAAACATTTTGATGGAAAACGTTTGTTTTATTAAGTTTTGGGCCTTTTTTATTCATACTATGCTGTTTATGCTGTTTTTTTTTAATTTTTTTTTTTTTTTGAGGTTCCTAATATATATATATATATATATATATATATATATATATATATATATATATATATATGTCTGTTTATGTATCTCCATTCTGACGAACCCTACTCCTCCGAAACCTTTGGTCCGATTTCAACTAAAACAGGGTCGATCATGATATAAAAATTTGATGTACGCAAAAAGTTTTCCAATCGATTTACAGGATAAAGCAGAAATCACCGAAACGCTTAGAATTTACGAACTCTTCTCCTCTAAGACGCCTTATGCGAATTCAACCAAAATCTGGTAACTTGTAGATCAAGGTCTGAAACTTTGTTGTACACAAAATTTTTTGGGGAATAGGGTTCGTTAAAAACAACGACAAACAATTTCTGGTGGTCTTCTTGCCTTTCTCCACGACCCTTCACTCAACCTCAACCAAAATTGAGTGACTGATAGAACCAATATTTCAATTGACATATGAGGTGCGGCAAAAATTAATGGAGAATTTTGCTTTTTGCGATAGTTTATTTCCCCCAAACGCTTAGTCGTATTCCAACAAAAATCGGAGCTTTTTTGTAACTTCTACCTTATCATGTGCCATAACAATTTCACGTTTTCTACAAGGTGCCAACCCATCCGACGTTTCAGGGACAATGCATCCAATTCTTCTGCGTCTCAACGTCATCGAATCACATTACAGACTCCCGTAACGCCCGTTCACCTTTTTCCAATTATACATACATCATTCTAGTATATTGGAAAAACTGACCAAGCATGAATCCCGTTTACAAATACAACAAAAACCAGTACTTACTTTGCCTTTTTTAACTTACGCTTTACGGCAACTTCATACTAGAGCTTTCTGAATAAGCACCTGACCTTACCATTTCAACACAACCACTAAAAATCCCGAGTAACGCCAGGCTATGCAGCTAGTATATATATATATATATATATTAAATATAAGAGACAATGAATGTCTATTCTGTTTAATCATGAGCCGTTCTAAACGTCGTATTTTTGCTTTAATTTCAGTTGAAAATAAAGACAAAAATTCTCCAACATTTGGATAATTATTTATTGGTTTCTTCTAAGCTTTCGTCTCACATGAGCCCTCTTCAGAGAGGTAGTTTAAACTGAAATATAAAATCCACCATCACCGACGATTTTATTTTGTGTTGAAATAAAACTCCGCTTGGCAACGGCAATAGTTACCAAAAATAATAAACGCAGTTCTTAAGTTTGCGATGCCAATAACCAATAAATAATTATCCAAATGTTGGAGAATTTTTGTCTTTATTTTCAACTGAAATTAAAGCAAAAATACGACGTTTAGAACGGCTCATGATTAAACATAATAGACATTCATTGTCTCTTATATTTAATAGCATATGTTTAGAAAATTACTTGCTGCCTCGATATACTAAATATATATATATATATATATATATATACGTGTGTGTGTGTGTGTGTGAAAGTGGGAGAAGTCATGATCGTTTTGTTTAAAGTGTAGATTTATTATTATTATTATTATTATTATTATTATTATTATTATTATTATTATTTCATATAATACACTAAGTGTTCATAATCATATCTGTGTCGCTACACTTGTTTCAAGTCGAAAGTTGACTCTCTTCTGGCGAATAAATTTTTAATTTTACATATCCAAATCCGTTTGTTCTTCAAGGGAAAAGGATTAATAAAGAAAGAAGAAAAAGAGAAGAAAAGAAAAGAAAAGAAAATAAGAAATCAAGAAAAGAAAAAGAAAAGAAAATCAAAAAGAAAAAAGAAAGCATGAGAAATACTATAAAGAAAATAGAGAGAAAAATGCAAAAAGGGAAAAGTAAAAAAAAGTTACAAGGAGATAAAGGAAGAGAAAAGTAAAGAAAGAACAAACGAGAAGATGTTAGGGAGAGTTTAAGCCAATTAAAATAATGCTAAAGATTAGGATTTAAATTTGAATGGAAATGGGGTGCAACTAAGTGACAATGTTGCAATTCAAATCTTATGGCACTTTTAAATGAAATCACAAACGCAAACAAAAAAGCTTTTTCATAGAACGTAAAAGGAAGGATATGTTAAAAAGCAATATAAAGACTAAATTAAACTGACTCACCATTATAAATTATAATAAAAATAAAAATTAAACTATATATATATTAAATTAGAACAATATCAGTACATTAAGAGAAACAATAATAAATATAAAATGCTAATACATAACTAAGCATATTAGCAATAATTGTTGAATACAATATAATACCAAAAACTAAAATAGATGACAGTGTAATTTTTAATATAAGTAAAAAGATAATATAACATAAGAAGAGAGATTATAAGTTAGAGGATTTTAGCAGGATTGTAAAGTTAATACTTTAATATGTTTACAATTTTGTGTAGTTTCATATATTTCATTTAATAATAAATCCCTATGAAAAAACTTAATAATTTTTATTTTTCTCTTGCAGACAGAGGAAGCATGGTTCGTTCACCGATCTAAAAATTCTAGCTTGTTTGAGAATTTTCCATTTAACTTTATATGCTTTATTCTCTTCTTTTAACCTCGAAAAATATTTAGAAAGTGAAGTCATATTTCGTTTGTCCGTCTTAGTGAAGGATAAAAGATGATTGTAGAAACGTTTTTTAAATTGGTTAATTGTGCTACCTATATAAATTTTAGTAACTCTTTGATTTTTTACTGATGAGACCGAAGATATATGCACAAGGGATTTTGTTAAACACGTGTTGAATAAAGGGCATAGATCGGGATTTCTACAATTGCACAGGTTATTTCTGCGGAACAAATTAAGATCAGTATTAAAATTACAGTTATTAATGCTATATAAATTCAGTATTTTGTTGTTATATAATTTAACTATTTTCTCTAAATTATTAGTTCAACTATAACTAAGTTTTCGAGTGTTGCGATTGAAAATTTTACTTGGAGGATAATTTTTAGGAAAATGTTTATCAATTATATTGAAAAATTATGTTCAAATTTAGTACTCATTAATTGATTAAATGGAAGACTGTACCATATGATCTTCCTCTTTCTTTTTTTTTCTTTTTGGAACAACTATAATTTTCTACAAATCTAATTCCAGAAGATTTAAACTCACTATCCCAAAGAACTTTATCCTACACTGTTTTATGTTTTTCAAAAATTTCTTTGCTAGAGAAGTGTTGATTAATACATTGTTCAACTGATGATAGAATATGGTGGATTACAGATGGTGGGTGATTAAAGACGGGGTGAATATAAATCGGTTTAGCATTTTTTTTTCATGTAAAGTTGAAAATTATTGGAAGCCAAATCTAACGTTACATCAAAGAAATCAAACTTGCGTAATAACTTACGCTAAGGCCAAAGGATTTAAAAACTCAATGGATTAATTTTCTAAGTTTATCAATTTTACCTCTCGTAGATTTATTTCCAATCGTGAGTACATCACCTCTATAAAGACCTATCTTATTCAAATCAATGTATTCATACGCAGTGAGAGTGTACAATAAAAATAATCCAATTCTAAAGACTCTGCAGAATCAAGAGATACAATAGATATGTCAAAATTATCAGCCGAACGTTTTAAAGTTAAATAACAAATATTTATTGCTCTATTTTTATATTGAACTTTGTTTTAAATTAATGTTTTGAACATTACAATTTTATTCTTCGTTCTTTCACGTTTGAATGTATATGTATATATTAGTCATCTACATACAAGCCTGTTTCGCTGTATCACAGCTCATCATTGTAGCTAGACACATCCACTTGCTTCTGGTCGGGATATATATATATAAATATATATATATATATATATATATATCACCAAAGAAAAAAAAGAAAACTTTAGATCTAAATGCCATACTTTTTAAATGAGAAAATACCTTATGTTGTCTAGTGTTAATAACTCACGAGAAGTAGTAAGCACTCAACTACTTCATGGGTAATATCTGTAGCTATTTATACTCTTGGTGACTTTCTGTGTAGAAAGGTTTTATCTCCTTATTTTTCCTGATACTTCTTCTGGGAACTTTTGTCTCCTCACTATCTTTTTCACCGTCCCTAAGTAATTGTCCAGATATGGAATTTCGTGATCTTTTTCTTTTTTTCATAGGAATGTTCCTCCAACAATTACCTCGATTTCATTATCATGTTTGTCGGGCGTTGACATAACACTTTCGATTTCATTACATTCAAGCTCACCTTACATTTCCTCATCATTATCATGTTGGAATATAACTTGGTCGGCATGCTCTAATATCTCATTTCTAATTTTCCTATTATCATAGAACTTCTGTCCACTTCGCATTATAAATCTTGCCTCTTGTAGATTAAATTCACTATTTTTCATATCACAGTTTTTCATTAGTGGCATAAGAGATGGCTAACGAGGCTCAAATTTGTCTATCCATGAGGACGAAAGGCCTTTTCGATCTTCCAGCATATGGTATTGTTCTATAGCTTAGCAATAATCTAAAAAGATTTGGTTGTTTTGTTTTTATGGCAAATCAACCTCAACGGGTCATTTATTGCCAACTAAATTTTATTTATTTATTGCTGGTAATACAATATGATAAAGCGGTTTATTTTATTGTATTTTATTTCTTAATATATATATATATATATATATATATATATATATATTGGTTTATTTTTTTCTCTTCAAAAGACACCCCATCTTGGCCGTATGTAGGAATACCAGTACAACCAAGCATACCCAATCTATAACATCGAATAGTCCAAGTGAAGTCTTGATTAATTACCTTTTCTGGGGAACTTATATAATGCACGTCCTAAAGCTAGTAGCAGTTTTTTTTTCTTTCTGGATGCGAGCCGAATACTGATCATATTCGGTTGGGTCGCCTATCGAAGAAGTCTGTTGTTTATTGAGACCCGAAACTTCTAATGACATGGGAGCAACAACACTGACGACGCACCAGGATTCGGCACTTTTTAAGGTGTATTTTAATAATTTCTTTCAACAATTTATTCTTGTTGTTATATAAGTTTTGTGTCTAGGAATACTTTTTTCTTTTCGAGTATCAAGATTCATTGGGATTTATTTTTGAGGGCAATTGAGGGAAGGGACAGATTAATACCTTTCCCAAGGTTACCGGTGCTTAAGTGAATGCAGGGTATTCAACTGGAATTCGAACTCGGCTCACCGATTTCTCCTTCCGGGCCGACGTCCACTGCACCAGAACGCACATCCCTCACTGAACGCTTACAGCGCCTGGTATTCCCAAGCGGTCACCCATCTAAGTACTGACCAGGCTCAACGTTGCTTAACTTCGGTGATCACGCGAGAACCGGTGTATTCAACGTGATAGGCCGTAAGCCAATCTAAGAAGAAATGTTTCTATTTTTCTTTCCGTTGTAGACATATTTTTATTCCGTTTTCTAACAGTCGGCGGTATCCTTTCTGCTAATGCGTTTGATTGCAAGTATAGTTTTATGCATCGTCACAGAACTCTGGGACGATGTCGGTTACTAGCGTTTTCAGAATTCCACTTCTGGAAAATATGATCCCTAACGCTTGTTTCACGGTTGAGCTTTTTTTTGTTAGAGACCTGCATTACTTCTGGTCAGCCTGAATAGGCATCAACCGGTGTTAGTAATAATTCATCTTCATTAATATGAGAATGATCCATGTTTACTGTCCCAAGGTCGGGGCTCTTTAAACCATGTATGTGTTTTTGCCTGTCTACATTTTCTTCTGTTCTACAACATTTTAAGTATTCTTGTACATCTGTAGAATAGTCTGGCTATCGTGCCTCAGGTCTTAACTGCCTTTGCGTAGACCTTATTCCGCCGCATTGAATTTCGTCATGTGTGCTTTTTATAATTTTGCTTCTTTGCATTACTGGCGGGATGACTACCTGTCCATTGCAAATTACATCCTTTTCAACAGTTGGTTTGTATTTAACCTTTTTAAAACGCTTTTTTCCGGTGATCAGTTATTCTACTTATTATTTTTTTATATTGAATAATATACTGTTCAATATGAGAGCTTGCTTCGTAACCTCAGTTAATTTGTCTATCAACACAATATCATTTTCGACTCAGTGTAAAAAAGTATCTTCGAATTTTTTTTTTTTTTTTTTTTTTTTTGACCATCTCTACGTTTCTCTTTTTGGGGTTCACACATACGTTTAAAAATTCATTTTGAAATATTTTCACCTCTATTTTTATATGCCGGCCATTCTTGCTTTTCCCTTTGATGTTCATAACCACACGAAGCGCACATTATTTTGTCTTTTTTTCTCTATTGTATATGTATCCATTTCCGCTACGAGATCCGTAACTTTTGTTGAATTAAATTTTCCTAATCCATTCTTGTTGATGAACAAATTCGACACACCGTTCTAGGGACAACTTTCCCAGTTATGACTGCATTAAAGTTATTTGTCTATACTCTTCATTTTCAAGGCCGTTTCTCAATTTCATTTGATTCAAATCACCTTCGGCTGACTAGTTTTCCGATCCCAGTTTCTCAAACTCACAACATCTGGCAGCCTGTTTCAAACGAAGAACATATTCAAGGACGGGTTCGTTCACTGTCTGAGAAACGTTTATAAACTTAGCTCTCTCTTCATTCACTAACTTTTTCTTAGGCGCTATGTTTTTTTACTCTTAGCTGACACATCGTGGAATATAATTTTCTTCATTTGTCTTGGGTGTGCAATTCTTGATACATTTTATAATAGCCTCACAACCTGCAGTTGCCAATAATAGATCAGTTATTTTTCTTCTCCAAGTGATTTTAAATTCATCAGCTTTTTTGCTCAAGATTTAGCTGATAGACTCCTAAGCCACACTTGTGTGTAATCGTAATCATCAAGTGTTCAGAATTGTGCAATCAGTTATTTAGATATCACCGACGCCATTTTTTTTAATCATCTCACCCCAAGCAAGGCATTCCACTGCCACTATTGCGCATGGGGCTAAATAGAGGAAGGTAAAGAGGAGTAGTTAGACATAGGGAATGTCAGGAGGAAGGAGACAGATGAGTAAGGATACCGAGGATGAGGATTGGGCAGATGGGAAGAGTGTTTGATAGAATGGGAGCAGGTTAGTGTGTTAGGAGGTGTCTATTGACCTTACATTTAAACTCCTGGAGATTGTAGCCGTCGGGGAAGCAATCGTTTGGAAGAGAATTCCACAGTCGGGAAGTGCGAGGAAAGAAACTGTTGGAGTAGAAGTTACGACTGCATTTTATCGGTTTCACTGTAAAAGGGTGGGATCTAGTTGCTAATCTAGTATCTCGTTCAAATACGTATTTAGGGGGCACTAGTGATCTAAGTTCATCGGAGCAGATGTGGTCTTACTAACTCACGGAAAGTAGGAAGCCCTTAACTACCTCATGGATAATAGATGTAGCTCTTGGTGACTTCCTATGCAAATGAATCACCTCACCTTACTTAGACGGAAAGTTCTTGTGAGTGCCACTTTCGAGACTTGCCAAAATGTTAGCTTCTAAAGGTGATTCTTTTCAAATATTTCTTTTACTAAAAGAAATACTCTTTTCCCAGCCCAACATAAAAAATGTTACAAAGTAAGAAAAAAGTTAAAATAAAGGCCTTTCCTTATTTAAAACAAATATATAAATTAAATTAATTAAATTACCAAATTAAAATAAAATAATAAATAATAATAAACGAAAAGATAAATAAATCTAAACATATATATAAACAAATATTAGGTATTAGATTACATCACTTATTGTCTTCCATAGCTGAAATAGAATTTTACTGTTAATCCTATGAATATTTTTGAATGCTTTTAAATTTTAAACTTATTGTAAACTTAAGGATATTTTGCATCTGTTCACAAAAATGTTGCAAAATAAAATCTTTACATTTACATTGATAATGTCCATCAAATAACGAAACGCTTTGGAAAAAAAAAAGCTTCTTTTTGTCTTTATTCTTATTGTAATTTTACAGATACACACACATATGCACACATACACACAAATATATATACACACACACGCATATATATATATATATATATATATATATATATATATAAGTATATTATTGTAGGTTTGTAGAAAATGTTCACAGTTTTGTGTACTAGTGTGCATCACAGCTTTTTTGCATTAACGCGCCAAAGTGGGAGTTTATATTGTCTGTGTATGTGTTTGCTGCGTGTGCGTGCATGTAAGAGAATGCTGAATTCACTTGACCTATCACATTAGCCTTCTATTTCCTTGCCGCCATATTTATCCGTTTTCTAATAAGGGTCATGTCATTTTTTTTCGCTCTTTCTCTTTTTGCGGCATTACCTCGACTGTATATTTGAGCAAAGAATTCTTGCCCCTTTCTAATGGATAAATTAGTTGCATTGAAGACGATAAAACAAAAAGATTCTTTTTAATGTAGCAAAAAATGTTTTCTTATTTTCGTATTAACAATCAACTCATTTGAATGTGTCACTATCAGACTGAAGGAGGGATATAAAAACTCATCACGTGACAGTGTTTTGAACTTTGGTCTCTCCGGGATGATGTTTTAACATTTTTGAAGGTTTCCGGCACAATCTAAGACATTTAGTCCATGGATTATTTTATTTATTTCCGTTTCACTATAATTCAATAATTGTATTTTTTTTATAATACGTATCCACTCGGTAGGTACACAGATGATCTGTTATCAGATTGGAAAATTAAATTGGTAGAATGAGTTCAAATTCTCAACGGGACTGTCATTTAATTCACACTGACGCTCTTGAACAGATTTTTTCTTAATGGGTGAGATAATAGGGATACTACATAGCAGCCTTTGAGATTTCACTCGCCCGATCGACTCAGTCGATTAAAAACTTAATTGGGCGATTAAAGTTTATTGCTTTACTCGCCCGCGGTCGATTAAAAACCTCGCAATGAAACGCTTCCCTTCAAATATTGAAAAAGGAAATCTGATTCCTTTTATAACCCAAAAGTATGTCATTGAAGATTCACAAGTTACTTAGAATGACCTAAAATGACATTATTGAACTCTTTCGTTTTATGCATAGCGCGTGATTTACGTGGAAACGTGTGGTTAAACAAAGGACAGTGACATCCCGTAATCATCAAAGCAAGATCTGACAAATGAAATTTAGATTGACAAGCTCCTGTCTCGCTTTTATCGTCCCGGTCAGTGTAAACATTCGTTTAATTAAAGCTTCCAGAGTGGAGCCAGAATGTCTATGTCGAACAGATTAAAGACGCTCACAAATTCTTAGAAACTCATTTGGGAAAATATTATCAATGAGTCAACATCTATATTTCCCCTCCCCGCTTACGAAAAGTAAAAACGATCATTTGAAAAGAATAAAAAATACGCATACATCGTTCAACTACGCACCGAAGAACAAATTATGCGAGTAAGTAATTTTTTTATAGAAAATCGTTGAGAAAATCAGATTTGTTATTTTATCATCTATAAGAAAAAGGTTGTAGTCAAACAGAAGAAAGGAACTACGAATTTAGGTACCTCCCCTCAATTGCCAAAAAAGAAAAAACAGCATATCATGATGTTAAAACTTAATAAAAACAAAGTTTTATCATCAAAATATTTATGCTATAATTTAGAGGAAAGATCAAACTTTGTTCTTATTATTTTTAAAATTTTTAAAGTCCTTTTTAACACGTTCAAAATTTTAATTAAAATTTCATTTTTTCTTTTCCGTCAGCGATTCACGCTATGTTTACGTAAGACGACTATTAAGAAAATGAAGTAGGTCGAGTAAAATGATTTTGGGGCGAGTAAATTTACCCTCGCTCTCGACCGCCGATCGAGTGATTTCTTTTTCAAATCTCAAAGGCTGCTACACAGTATGGGAAAATAGTATAAGAGAAGAACATCTCAAAATCCAAAGTCCTGGAAAAGGCAACGGGAAACTTGTTATTTTTAAAATGAGTTGCCATATTTACAGACATTAAAATCAGGAAAATTTTGGTGAGTAAGGGTTTCAAAGGAACTGAGCGGAAATACGGGGTTCGACGGGTAAATGTCGCCATTTTATATTTTTAATTTCGCGGCGTTGTTTGTTTGTTTTTTGTTTTTTTCCTGCACTGTATAGTAGGGTCAGTTGGGCACTGTCATTCATGCCGGAAGCTCCAATACGAACATTACAAAGTGTTTGAATGTCAAGTGTAAAGGATTCGGAAATAATTGGTTCAGTCTAATGGTGTTTACAAGAGCTCCGGAATTTATTAGTGATTGCCCCAGACTTAACACGGAAGCCTACATCAAGTGCCTTGAGTAAGTAGTGCTGCCCTTGGTGAAGAGGTTGGCTTCTGGAAGAACCTGTGTCTCGCAAGAGAACTCTGCACCATGCTACACAAGCAGAAGAACCCAGTAATGGCTGTCAGACAATTTTTGTGACCCCATCACCCTTTACATCCGACCACCTAACTCCCCAGAGGGCAACCCACTCTATGATTATTATGTGTTGGATGCTGGAAATTGAGAGGCCAACAGAATTCCTTGTAACACCAAAGATGAAATGAAGGCAAGGATTACGGTAGCATTCACCAAAATAAACAGGGAGACCATCTAGAAGAATTCCAGGAGATTCCGAAGCTGTCTAGATGCCGTGGTTGAAGCCAAAGTAGATTTTATTAAGTAAATGTATTCTTTAGTATTTCAAGATATTTTTGTTTGATTTCGGTAAATATATCTGTTAAATGAGACGTCAGTGTTATTTTCAATAACAAATGATAAATGTAATGGAAATTTATTATAATAAATGTAATGGAAATTACATTTATTGAAAGATAAGAGGATAACATTAAACGATCTGCAACCATTCAGTCTTAAACATGAACCAAAATTTTCAAGAAGGGCTCTAGAATACGTACTTCAGATTTCCGCCGTTCAGTTGGAGGCACTATTGAATGAGTCGTTGATAACGCGTGTACATGCATCCTGGCTGATCACTTAAGTCTTCTCAGTAATGGCTGCCTTCGATGCAGCAATGGTTCAAGGGTTGCTCTTGTTGATGTCCTTGAAGAACCCTTAGCAGTGCGAAGTGGAGCACCATCATGCTAAAACCACTATTCCTCCTCATCAATGTCGTCATGCTCCTTGAGCACTCCCCAGAACCGCTCAAGCATTGGAATGTGTCATGGTAATATCACCCACAACGGAATAAACTCTTCCAGCCATTACATATACCTCTCCTCACAAGAGGTGAGAGTAGATAACCAGGTAGATAGCCTAAGTAGCCTGGGAGTAGTCTGAGAGTACAGCCTGAGTAGAGCGCCCTGAACATAGCCGAGAGTCGTCTACGAACTGCTACAGTAACGACCATTACGAGTCCCAGTTCGAGGGTCGAATTATAGTATTACACACTAACCCGTATTATCGTTCTACTATCAAAGTTTCAAGTGTTGTATTTTGCCATATTTAATATATATTCGTTATTTCCTATTTTGGTTGTTTTGTATTATTCTTGCTGGACCTTTAACCGGGTCCACGACAGAATGTAACGCTCTTTTGTCACTGTCACCGCGTTACCCCGATAATTTTCAAAGAAAAATTATCTAATAGCGCCATGCATTAAAATGGTGACCTATGCTATGCAATTTTTTGAATGCAGAGAGTGTCCAACGACTTTGTGAGGATTCTCAGTTCCCCAAAACACACAGTTCTTGTAGTTAACATGACCATTCAAGAGAAAGTGGGCTTCATTCAAAAACTAGACAGCACTCAAGAAGTCTTCATCATTGTCGATTTTTTTGCGAAAGCCACTGGCACATGGCTTCTCTCTTTTACATACTAGCCTGGGTCAGTTGGTGTTTGATATAGATTTTGGTAAGGATAAATTTTGAGATCCTAAATCAGAATGAGCCGAACAGAAGATAGAGATTCCAAGTTCTCCGTCACAAAGTTCTGGGCGGACTCTGACTATCTCTTGAACCCTGGTGACTTTCGTTGGTGTTCGGAGTGTCATCGGAGGCCTAGATAATGAGAAATCCATTACCCTACGTTCTTCACAAGTGCCATGAAGTTCTTGACAAACTTGCAAATCTGATACCTGTTTAGAAAAGTGCTGAAATTGGACTTCCTTCTGTATCATGCTTGAACAATCTTGAAAGACTTAGTTTCGTAATATCTCTTTACACAAAAGATCTCTGCTACATTGTCCAAGACATGATTTCACTATATTTGGATGAATATATCCAAATTTTAACTATTTTCCAGCAATAATCTGAAAAGAGAAAGAGAATAAAGTCAACATGGAAGATTTTAGAAGGTGCTGTTTTGTTTCAAATCTTATATATCTATGAATTTTAGCTGAACAGAGCCTAAGTTATCAAAAGTCTATTTCATCCTCATCATCATCATCATCATCATCCGTTACACCCAATGGTGTGTAGGGCAGCAACTTTTTGTTACTGTTTCCGTAACAAACTGTTTTTTTATGGGGCAGGGTTATTAGCCCTGCACCCAACCTCCAAACCTGGAGGACCGGTGGACCATATTTGGTCCTTACGTTTACAGCACCTGGTATTCCCAATCGGTCACCCATCTAAGTACTGACCAGGCTCGAATTTACTCTTCATGAATTAAGAAAATTATATGCCGTACTGGCTCCAATATAACCGCTAAAAACATCCCTTCCGCAAATTGATATTCAGTTAAGTGCCATACGTGATACACGCTTGGTCGATCATGTCTCGAAAGAGGCAGAACTGACTTGACAATATTTTCTCACGGTAGGTTGCCATTACTTTCTGTGGTAGACTAGTTGCCGAACAAAGCTACAGAACCCAATCTGCTCTGCTTTTTAACCCTTAGCTAGAAGGAGAAGCGACGAATTAATACCTTCTTAAGTGTATTTGCGCGTAAGATAATGCAACGAATTCGACTGGAATTCGAACTCGGTTCTCCGATTTCTCGTTCCGATCCGATATCTACTGCCCCACAACGCATATATTATTATATCGTATTGATAAGAAAAAGATCACGCCAAATAATGTTCTTATTAGTATGCCACATTAAAGCGTTTAAAAATAACTAGTAAAAACTAATGACAGAAATATTCTGTTTATTTACATTTTCTCATCAAAGAAATAATTCGTTTTTTTTTCTAAAAGCTCTTTTGCTGAGTATACTTAAACTCTTGATTTTTTACATTCGCTACATCCAACTATAGTTGCATATTTCGTTAAGGTTTGACAAAACTCAACAAATGTGTTGCACTCGTTGTATGTCTTACTTATAATAACTGAATTTTGTCAAAATTGAACTCTGCTACAAACAATATCGATGTTTATCTCTTACTAAAGAATTTTTATTGAAATGCATTCAAATATTTGCATGTTAAATTATTTTCAAGTTACTGACACAAAACATTTTGCTGGATACTTGTTTGTAATTTTTCCATATTTTATACACTAAGTCAGTATTTCGCCATCTTGACTCCATTTTAATTGTTCTCTCATCATAGCCACTTAAAGAGACCAGTGGGCTTACGACAATATTACGTCGAAACACAGTGCTTATACAATCATCGAAGTTAAGCAACGTCGAGCCTGGTCAGTACCTAGATGGGTGACTACTTGGCAATACCAGGTGTTGTAAGCTTGTATGTGCGCGTGGTGTAATGGATAATAAGTCGGAATTGTTAATCGCAAAGCCGATTTCCCGTTATATTTACTTACGTGCAAATACCCTTGGTAAAGGCATGAATCCACCTATTCTTCCACCATCTATGGATTCATTTATAAGACTCGTATCACTAAACCATTATTATCAAAGAAAAAAAAACTCTTACAATCTAAAAATATTTTCTGGCTTTAAATAACCTACAAATGATTGATAAGTCGTAAAAAAACGAATCAAATTAGAACCCAGTGAATAAAGAAAAAGGCAAACGGATGGGGAAGACGATACGTCTGCTCCCTAAGTCATTTCTCTCTCTCTCTCTCTCTCTTCTAAAAGAAGGGAAAGATCAAATACAGAAGAAATAGAAAAAAGAAGCGAGCTTGAGAAAACGTGGTTAAGAAGAAGATCTTCTTCTTCTATATGCCCTGTCCCTTCAGGACGTACGCGATCATGGTTCTTCACGTCTCCCTATCGCTTGTGGTTCTTAGTATGTTTGTTCCCGTCACGCCTCAGAACTCCCGTTCCGTCATCCACCCGACCAGGCCCTGCAAATATATTATCCGCTGCCTTCCTCTGTCTCTATTTCCTTCTATCTGGCCAGTCAGTATCAAGTTCCCCAAGCTCTCCTTCCTTATTGCATGTCCCAGGAACTTCAGTTGTCTCTTCCTGATGCTCAGTATTAATTTCCTTTTTGTTGCCATTCTTTCCAACACCTCATCGTTGCTTGCATGCTCAGTCCACGATATCCGCAGCATCCTTCTGTAGAAACACATTTCTGCTGCTTCAAGTTTCGTCCTCATTTTCGATGATATTGTCCAGCATTCGCTGCCATATTGAAGAACTGACATCACATAGCAATCCAGCACTCTTTTCTTTGTTTCTAGTGAAATTTTCCTGTGTGTTAGTACTTTACTCAGCTTCTGGAACGCGTCCTTTGTCATGCTAAATTCGCCTTCGGATCTCTGTGTCGCACTTTCCATCTCCTGTTAGAACACTTCCTAGGTTGTTGTACTTGCTTGATTCTGGTATCACCCACCTGTATTTGGCATTTTGGGTTGCACCTTTTGCTGATGATCATGCATTCAGTTTTCTTAAAGTTTATTTGTAGTCCGTTTTTGTCACTCTCCACCGCTACCTTCTGTAGGAGGTCTTGTAGTTTCCTTTCCGTATCTGCAATCAGCACTGAAGAACAAGATACGATATTGATATTCTAGACTACTTGTTTTGGTCTTCTCCTCCCCATCCTTCTCCTACTTCTTTTTCTTTTTCTTCTTCCTTCCTCTTTTTCTTCTTCTACTTCTTCTTCTTCTTCTTTTTCTTCTTCTTTTTCTTCTTCCTCCTCTTTTTCTTCTTCTTTTTCTTCTTTTCTTCTTCCTCTTTTTCTTCTTCTACTTTTTCTTCTTCTTCTTCCTCTTTTTCTTCTTCTTCTTTTTCTTCTTCTTCTTCTTCTTTTTCTTCTTCCTCCTCTTTTTCTTCTTCTTCTTCTTCTTCTTCCTCTTTTTCTTCTTCTTTTTCTTCTTTTTCTTTTTTTTCTTCTTCTTCGCTAGTGTTTCTTTTCGCGTCTTTCTCTTTTCACTCTTTATCCAATTTATCGGTAGACAAAAAAAAAAATTTTAATTAAAAAAATTAGGAAAAAAACAAGACACATTAGATCTTCTCTCGCTCTTTTTCTTTTCATTCTTCAATTCTTTATACTTCTTCTATTCTGCATCTTTTTGTTCTCTTTTTTATATTTTTCATTTTTCTTTCTCTTTTCTTTTACTCGTTTTTCTTTTTTCTTTCACTTTTCATTTTCATGTTTCCATGTCAGCTTTTTCTTCAACCTCTGCTTTTTCTATTTTCCATGATCCCATTATTATTTTCTCCTTTTCGTTTTTATACTTTCTTCTCTCATTTCGTTTTATTTAAAATATTTTTATTTTCAATTTCTTTTTCTATCTTTTTTTACCAATGTTCTTTTAACTCTTCCTCTTTTTTTCTAGTTCTTTCATCTCGAATCATGTTCTATTTTCTTGAACTTCTTTTTCTTCTATGTGCCCTATCCCTTCAGGACGTAGGCGATCATGGCTTTCCACGATTCTCTATCCCTGGTGGCTCTGAGCACGCCTTCTCCTGTTACACCATGCAACCCTCGTTCAATCATCCACCTGATTAGGTCCTTCAAATATGTTATACGCTGATTTCCCCTGTCTTTTTTTCCCTCTATCTGGCCTGTTAGTATCAGGTTCTCCAAGCCCTCCTTCCTCAATGCATGTCCCAGGAATTCAGCTCTCTCTTCCTGATGCTCAGTATTAATTTCCTTTTTGTTTCCATCTTTTCTTAGACCTCATCATTGCTCACATGCTCGATCCATGATATTCGCAGCATCCTTCTGTAGAACCACATTTCAATTGCATCAAGTTTTTCCTTCATCTTTGATGATATTGTCCAGCATTCACTGCTATATTGAAGAACGGACAACACGTAGCATACCAAAAACACATAGATCCATTCACTTCCAATCACCATTATAACATTTAATAAATCCAAGCTAAAATTCTTTTGAACTTTCTTTCCGCAGGTATCATTACGTTTACATCAGCCAGTGTGTATTCCTCTATCAAAAACCTGCTGTCAAGATTGAAGATACCCAAGATCATCATTTGGAGAGACATTGGTCCAATACCAGAAACATCAAACGATGAACAACAGTTCATCAGAATAAAATCAGAAGAAAAAGCAATGGTAAGTTGTCTTCTCAAAAGTATCAAAATGTGCGATTGGTGTAATGAAGAGCGGCCCGAAATTTGAAATCGGCTTACCGATTTTGAATTCCAATACATTCCCCTAGGTGAAGTATTTTCATTGAGAAAAGTATGAATGCATCTCCTTCCCACCCAGCTACCTTGTTAACACGAAAATAAGATCCTCTATTACCCTGATCAAAGAACATAACATTATTTTAAATAAGAGGGATAAAGATATATTGTATTACTATATATATACATGTGTGTGTTGTATCCTTGAAAAAGGTTATACAAGCATTGTACTAGAGGGAAAGAACAACCAATACGATAGTAGATGGAAAGAAGAACGGTTTATTGCAATAGAGTACATTCACAGACATTAGTAAGACATTACTAATCTCCAAAGCAAGACGCCGGTGAATGCGGTGCTCACAATATATAGTTCTCTGTATTATTAAGTCTATATAGAGACAAGAGGGTGTAGGATATTATATTACAACAATATGTGAAAAGTCTATGTATATAATTATAAATATCAATATATATATGCAATTTGTTATATATATTGTATTATTTATCTATTATATATGCGTGGTACTTATTTGGAAGCGCTCAATATCAGTGAAAGTGTTTACATATTCATATATATAGGTATGAGTTTGTAACCCTGGGTTTCACGCTCTTGCGATCGTCAAACAAACTTGTCTGACAATCGCAAGAGCGTGAAACCCAGAGTTACAAACTCACACTTATCTATCTATCTATCTATCTATCTATCTATCTATCTATCTATCTATAGACTTATTTATAAATGGAACTTTGTCTGTGTGTGTATGTGTGTGTGTGTGTGTGTGTGTGTATCCGTTACCTATAGACTCCGAAACGGCTGAACCGATTTTCTTGAAAATTTACACAGTTGTACTATATGCGTCTGTAAGTGTTCTTAGCTAGGTTTTGTGTCGAGGTACCCCCGATTAATATCGAAAATCGATAATCGAAAAAATCGGGTTATAGAAGGAGTGGTCCAATTTTAATCAAATGTGATACACTCATAGACAAAGACATAAGAAACGATATTCAGAAGTTTCAAGGTTGCAGTTCTTACAATAGTGCAGGAAATTTGATATCGATACCAGGAAATCAAATTTTGTCTTACATCCATTCATTTTTCTTTCAGTCTACGGTTTCGCTTTAACTATAAACAACTATTGCTTTTTAGTCTTTCGTGCCAACGTCCAAAGAGTCGAGCTCCAGGACCATGGATTAGTTTTAAAGCTTTCATTACACCCGAGCAACGCCGGGCTATACTGCTAGTATATATATATGTGTGTGTGTGTGTGTGTGTGTGTGTGTGTGTGTGTGTGTGTGTGTGCAATAAAATATCTTACACCCCCTTTTATATATATATATATATATATATATATATAAATTAAATAATAATGATAATAATAATAACCAAGAATAATGATAAAACAAATTACCAATAATGAGAGTATCTCAACTAGCACATAAAATAATTACATCATCAAGTATAAAGAAAACTAAAAATAAGAAAAACGGCAGTTAATTACGAAAACCCCCTGAAGAGTGGATTAAATAATTACTAAATGTTCATCAACGAATCTCTAAAGTCGTGGTGTTGAATATAACATCAGTCAGCTGACAAACTTGATCTGTATTAATCATATATATATACCAACAAAAGCAAATCTCACCTCTGCACACAATGACAAATTCTTTTAGTTCACATCTTACATATACTTGGCTGTCAATAATCATAATTAAGCAAAATGTGAAGAACAGAAAAAATTTGGTCGAAAAAAGAGTGAAAGAAGATGAAAAATGAAAGAAATAGGATGAAAGAATGAAATAGAACGAAAGAAAGGAGGTGAAAAATTAAGAAAAAATGAATGAATGAAAGATAAGCAAGCGGGAAGAATCATAGATAAGCAGGTATAAACAAAAAGGAAACAAAAAAACAAAGATGAAAGAAAGAAAATTGGATGAAAGAAAAGAGACGTAAAGGATAAAGCGACAGAAATAAAAGCAAGAAACAAAAAAAGAAACAGGACGAAAAAAATAAGAAAGTATGAATGATAAGCAGGCAGAAAGAAAGAAACATATGAAGTCAGAAATAAAAAGGAAGAAAATTGGTCGAAAAAAGAAAGTAGAAGAAAGAAAGAAAATAGATGTAAAAGATAAAACGACAGAAAGAAAGAAAGAAAGAAAGAAAGAAAGAAAGAAAGAAAGAAAGATAAGAGGCGTAAACGATAAACCGACAGAAATAATGGAAAGAAAAAATGATGATGAAAGAAAGAATAAATGAATGAATGAAAGATAAGCAAGCGGAAAGAAACAAAAATAAGCAGGCAGAAAGAAAGAAAGAAAGAAAGAAAGAAAGAAAGAAAGAAAGAAGCAAACAAACAGGGAGAAGGAAAGTTGATCAAAAGAGAAAGAAAAATGTTAAAGCATTTTCGGAATTAAAAACAATAAAAGAGAAATATTTTTCCATTCATGAAAATGTCTCTCACTGAAGAGAAAACCTAATAATTCCGAAAATGACGAAAACGTCTCGTGAAATTTAAGAAATATAAGATAATAATGCTTATGAGTGACTACCAAAACGAGGGGAGAAACCCTCACAGACAAAGATGTTAAATCAGGTGGTAGAGCGCATGCGTAAAATTATACATTGCTTCGGAGGTAGTCGGCTTACAATGGTCATTTGGGATTGCATACCATTTATTGCAAACTCCCTTCACTTTTCATGCTACAAAATTCTAACCTTATATCAAACTAACTTAATTTTATTAAATACATACGAACACCCCCTGTTGTTACTCATTTTAAGCAGAGCGAGGCACTCTAGAATTATGAAATGGTGCCAGATTAATAACAAGAAAATGGTTGAAAGAAACACTGTGAGACAATACAGGTTTGATATGTTCAAGGTGAGAACTTTTCCTCGCCGATCTGTGATTTTCTAAGCTTAGATGTGGTACAAGGCCGAAAGTATGGGGTACCCTATGAGGATCGAAATCACTAGTCAGTTTTAATAGGTTCTAGCGAGACAAGCTTACTAACCATTACACCATGTTGTGGTGCTTCGTATTAAAATTTGATTTTCTAAGCCCCGTTTAGATGCGGCGCAAGGCCGTAAGATAGTATAGTCATTAATATACATTAAATATACTGATATAACCAACGCGCGCAGCTAGTGATGACAAATGGAACCAATTTCGTTATAAGTGTTGCCCGGTTTACATCATGGCTAATTCATCAAAAGCAATGAATATTGGATGAAAAGGGACCGAGATCCAGATAGAGGTCAATAACTGATGATATGCGCCAATTCTAAAATAAATTATCCTTAATCTATCTATCTATCTATCTATCTATCTATCTATCTGTTGGGTATTTCGACCGGGTATAATATTGCTTGAACAACTACCACCGAGTAGTGTGTTCGATCCTCACTGGGTGCCAATTCATATCGGCCTTGTGCAGCATGTAAGCTACGTTTAGAAAATTACATTATCTATCTATAGGTCTGTTCATATCTCTCTCTCTCTCTCTCTCTCTCTCTCTCTCTCTCTCTCTCTCTCTCTCTCTCTCTCTTTATCTACTTATCTATCTATATGTGTGTGTGCATTATCTATCACTGGCCATTCATATCTATCTACTGTTTCGTTCTTTCTCTCTCTCTCTCTCTCTCTCTCTCTCTCTCTCTCTCTTCATATATATATATATATATATATTTATATCACCGTATTCATATCCATCTGTGTATCTATCGCCTTAACTACTAAAAATATAGATCTTAACAAAACAAAATACGTAGTCAAGTAAATTACAAGGGTTGAGCGGTTTCATAGGCAATAAGGTTTTTTGGTAACCAAAGCGCTCAATTTAAAATAAAATAGACCAACAATTCTTAGTAGAAAAAAGCTCAAAAGTCCTATCTTTCTCCAAGTTTCGCAAATAGGGTCAGATAAAGAATTATGACGATCGGTTTATCTGCGAAAATCTTTGGGTTTTTTATCTTTATCTCGCTATATATGGACGGTAGTCTCTTTTTTATTGGCTAAAATAATTTTTCACTTTTCGGTGTTCTAGAAATTTTAAGGCTACATTTTTGATCATACTGAATTAAGCTAAACAGGTCAAATACTTAAATAGGCAAATCTTTCAAACAATTATTCTTTTTAATTAACTCGTGAAATTTTCCTAGTTCGAATTCGGCATAACACTGTTCAGTTAAGTGAGAAACTTCTCCAGATTTATACTATTAACGCCGTATCCCTCGATATCGATATCGATATCTAGCGATTTAGGACAAAAAAGTCTTGCTTGTGTAAATGCCTTTCTAATAGTCAGTCAGTTAAGTGCCATACGTGATACGCACTTGGGCGATCATGTCTCGAAAGAGACATGAATTACTGAGCAGAAGGTTTTCCTGCAGTAGGTTGCCATTACATTCTGCGGTAGACTGGTTGCCAACAAAGGTTATAGGACTCAATATATTTTGTTATTTAACCCATATCTGGAGGGAAGACACAGATTAATACCTTTCCCAAGAGTATTTGTGCGTAAGTGAATGCAACAAATTCAACTGTAATTCGAACTCAGCTCTCTACCAGTAAACCACTGAGAAAACAGCAATCTTGGCACCAAACACCATAACATTATATATATATATATATATATATATATGTGTGTGTGTGTGTGTGTGTGTGTGTGTGTGTGTCTTTCCCCCACTCTCTTTCTCTTTATACATATATATATGTGTGTGTGTGTGTGTGTGTGCGCGTGTGTGTGTGTCTGTGTCTGTGTATTTCTCTCTCTTTCCCCACTCTCTTTCTCTTTATATATATGTGCGTGTGTGTGTGTGTGTGTGTGTGTATTTCTCTCTCTCTTTCGCCCACTCTCTTTCTCTTTATATATATATATATGTGTGTGTGTGTGTGTGTATGTGTGTCTGTGTCTATGTCTGTGCATTTCTCTCTCTCTTTCTCTTTATATATATATATATATATATATATATATATATATGTTTGTGTGTGTGTGTGTGTCTGTGTGTCTGTGTCTGTGTATTTCTCTCTCTCTTTCCCCTTTCCCCCACTCTCTTTCTCTTTTTATATATATATATATATATATGTGTGTGTGTGTGTGTGTGTGTGTGTGTGTGTCTGTGTATTTCTCTCTTTCTTTCCCCCACTCTCTTTCTCTTTATATATATATGTGTGTGTGTGTGTGTGTCTTTCTCTCTCTTTCCCCCACTCTCTTTCTCTTTATATATATATATATATATATATATGTGTGTGTGTGTGTGTGTGTGTGTGTGTGTGTGTGAAGAAGTCTATCCTTATACGGAAGAACCATTCTCTAATAATTCTTTTACCAAATTCTCTTAGAATGTTGTCACACTGCCAGTTTACATTAAGAAGCTGAACTTTAATTCAGATATCATTCCGATTAAACGTAGAGATAATTATCTTTATTTCAAATGTTTATCAATCAAACTGTGATAGAAAATGTAATGTAAATGTAAATGAAAATGTAAACAAATATGATCAAGTAGTGTAGGCATGAACCGGAAGTACTTGTTTCTTAGAGCGGCCATTAATACACATTTCTCATTATGATGCAATACAAATTGATTAACTCAGTGCTGTTTAAAGGTTGACGTAACTATTTCAAAACCATGATTACTGTATATGTGACGGACACTCCGAAATTAATGGTTTCTAATTATTCCCACATAAACAACACTTACACGGGATAAATAACAGTATTGAGTAGAGTAAGTTTTCTCGGACAAGAAACTTATTCTCCGCCATTGACTATGCGTTTTTCTACTATTGTTTATCTAACATAAGGCCCAAGTGTAACTCAAGGTAGAGGGTTACTGAATAAGGTTGTTGTAAATGTTTACAAGTAGAAAGTTAGGAGCGCACATTATTAAATACTTTAAAAGAAGTGCTTTAGCTGTTGCAGAAAACACTTTTTTGTTTTGTTTTTTGTCGTTTTCGCATCATAATACCTTTTATATTATTGTCCACACAGTACAATTCACTCACGGCAAAGGGTGACAGAATAAGGTTGATGTAAGTTCATAAATAGAGGCGTAAGAAGTGCATATTCCCTTTGGGTCGCGCGAACTTCCAATCAGGCTTTTCCCATCACTACATCACGAAACGTGGCTTGCAACTGCTCAACGGATGGCCTGAACCTACTCTCACATCTGTGACCCTGTTTATATAAGTATGCGACCGGAATTCTTAACTTCCAGTCAAATAGCACATCATCCCGAAAGTTTTCATTCATTTACTCTATTTTTCTTTGCTCAGCCGGTGGCTGCTTTGAAGGTCTTCGAGAGTTAGCTGCCCAGGTAGTTATAAATCTGCTGTGCTTCGGACCTAGATTGAATAATTTACATTCAACTTCGTAGGTGTTCTAAGTAAAATGTGTAAGGAGTGCTCATTGTTTTAGAGCTTATGTCCCAAACATGTTGAAACATGAATTTCTTTTAGATCACCGATGTTAAGCAAAGTCGAGACTGACTAGTACCTAGATGGGTGACCTTTGGGAATACCACATGTTGTAAGCTTGAATGTGCGAGTGGTGTTATAAATAATGGCTCGACTTGTTTTGTAAAATATTTATGTAGAGTATTGTATAGAAAGAAACTTTTAAAAGGGTTCATATTGTTAAACCCTTGTCCTGGGGATATCAGCATTAGTCCGGGTGTTTGCACAAGTATAGATAAGGAATAAATCTTTGAAGAATATGGGGACTTATTTTAAATAAAGATAATGCCTACCGATGTAAATTGAACTCTTCTTCGCATTGTGTCGTTCAGTAAGTATTTGGGTCATCTGGAAGGTTGGCAGTTTGTTTGTAGTCCCCGTCAGCATGTGTGCAAGAGAAACAGGAGATTAATGTGTATAAGTACATATACAAAGGCCAGGAAAAGTGCATCAGTAAATAAACACACAATGTAAATTTTAACAATACAGGCAGACATCAGTAATTTTTTGGATGATATCCAACGAAACTTGATTTTCTTAAACTCTGACCAACAGAGTTGTTCTGTTTTCTTTCTCTTTCATTTACTTGCCATTTTTTCCTTATTTTAACGGAATACAGTTCATTCGACTTTTTAGTACTCATTGCCTATTCCAACACGAAATTGACGTCATTTCCAGGTTGCAGTTTCGCCGCCATTTTGTTTTAATATTATTATTCTCTTTCCACAATTTTCGCTTTCATTTTTAATAAAATGTTATTTATTTTAAATTTCCGCTTCTCGTTTCCTTTGACCAACAAGTTCTGATTAAATTTCTACAAAAAAAAAAAAATGATTATGTTATCGAAAAATTGTTACTGCTATTAATCTTTTGATGAAGGAATTTCTTTAACGTTATCGATTTTGATCATCTTATGTAGTGCATAGGAAGAGCAAGATTTCAGCTGGTAAAATCCAGTAATAATTTATTCATGCCATTACTGGAAGCATAAAAGACTGGCACTTATCGCTCTCAAGAATTAGCTCACTTGAAGAATTTATCAAAATTATATACATGTATTTAGTCTGTATTTTTTTTTTTTAACGATGAAATTAATGTATACCGGTCTATACACAGAAAGTCTTATTAAAGAAAATGTAATAAACATATTTTCTTTGTCAGAAAGAACATGCTAGAGGCTTAATTTTTTCGGTCTCCAGAACGTTAAACATTAATTTCACTTCTCAGAAAAAAAAAAACAAGGATATCTATTCAAACACATGGACCCACTAAATATAACTTTTATAATTTTAACAACTATATATATATATTTGTCTATATTTTTTTAGATGAGGTATTTACATTATTTACACTCTTCGTACTGTGGTCTTCATCTTTATTGTCATATGCATGACGTCTCTGTCATTTGACTGGAATTTTGACCAGAACACTTTATTTCGATCACTGGAGAAGGTTGTTCCCGTTCCATGAGTCATGTCACTTCCGGGTGTCTTAGTTATGGCGATTTAACTCAACTGCAAGTTTTTTGTCCGTCATTATTGAACTAACAACTCTCAGCAAACTTATCTCGTTTGACAAATTACAAATGAGTAGTGTGTACGATCCTCACTGTGTGCCCCATACTTTTGGTCTTGTGCTGCGTCTAAGGAGTGCTTAGAAAATCACTTTTGGGTCAAGTCACTTGCTCCAACCAATGCTTTTATCCACTGGGCCATGTGTTCTTGAGTTATATATATATATATATATATATATATATATATATATGACTCAAGAACACATGGCCCAGTGGATCAGTGGATAAAAGCATTGGTTGGAGCAAGTGACTTGACCCAAAATGATTTTCTAAGCATTCCTTAGATGTGGCACAAGGACGAAAATAAGACAAAATAAAAGAAAAGCAAAATGAAAAAAAATTAAATGTTAAAATTTAGAATTAAAAATGTAAGGAGCAAAAATAAAAGGATTTAATTCATAATTGTTAAAGGTAATATTTTGGGAGAAAGAAAGAAAGAAAGAAAGAAAGAAAGAAAGAAAGAAAGAAAGAAAGAGAGAGAAAGAAAGAAAGAAAGAAAGAAAGAAAGAGAGAAAGAAAGAAAGAAAGAAAGAGAGAAAGAGAGAAAGAAAGAAAGAAAGAAAGAAAGAAAGAGGGATCTTTATCAATCTGGGTCTGAGTATTTTTTTCTATGGCAATATGTGGCCATTAAATCAATTTTCTTATTAAGTAAATTTGAAATTCTTCTAAAAGACATAGATTCCATTTATCATTTTTTCCACTGTAATGTTTGGACTTAACTACGATATTCCAGCTAATCATTGGGTTCTTATTGTTGTTCTTTAATTTCTAATAATGTATGGATAAAGCAGTACTTTCGCTGCATTTACTACTGTTTAAAGACATTATGTGGTTGTTAAATCTTATCTTCCACCTGTTAGATGTACTTCCAAAGTAAAATTTAACATCATTATCATCCGAATAAATTCGAGCTTTATAAACAATACTTTCGGGCATACATTGGCCATTCAAGGGGCAGGTTTTATTTTTGCAGTTGCTATTTTTTTTTTTTAGAAGAGTCATTTTTGCTCTTAGTTGGGTGACGGATGTTGTTTATGTGGGCCAAATATTTATTTAATATCATAGCATTATGTTGTCAAATTGATTTATTTATATTTTTAACGTAACTATAACAAATTCTGATAGTGTTTTTGTTGAAGATTTTTTTATGTAGGTGAATGGTAGAAACGTTTATGAATTAAGTTAAAGAATAGTTTATCAATGTTAGTTTGGACGTTACGACTTAAGGGCGGGTTAAACCAAATCATGTTATGTTTATGTGATTTCTGCTTATTTCAGCTTACCTTGTTTTTAACGGAGTATTCTAGACAAGTGTTGAGTTTACTTTTTTTGTAAAGATTTAATGTATTTAATTTTAGAATTGTCAAACATTTCCTTATTGTTAGAATTGGTATTAAACGAAATTGGATAGATTTGTGTAGGTTCTTGTTGATTCTTTGTGGGTGATTTGATTCCTTGTTGATGTAAGTGTGGTTGTGTGAGTCCTTAGAGTATGGTTTGTACAAACTGTACACTAAGGATTCACACAACCATACACTACAAAAGTAGAACTAAATATTATCGTAATATGTTAATAAGGTTAATTTCATACATAAATTTAACATATTAGATAAATAATATTACGATATATATATATATATATATATATATATATATATATATATATCATCTAATAAATATACATATTAAGATAGATTTACTATAGATAGATAGATAGATAGATAGATAGATAGAGTTACTATATATATATATATATATATATATAGGGAGAGAGAGAATAAATTTATATATATATATATATATATATATATATATATTCTAAACATATACTGTTAAATATAAGAGACAATGAATGTATATTATGTTTAATCATGAGCCCTTCTAAACATCGTATTTTGGCTTTAATTTCAGTTTAAAATAAAGACAAAAATTCTCCAACATTTGAATAATTTTTTATTAAGTTGATTCTAAGCTTTCGGCTCATGCGAGCCATCTTCAGAGATGTTACAAGTACGTTAGCATTAAACATCCACCATCAGCGACGATTTTATCTTGTGTTGACATAAAACTTTGCTAAGCAACGATAACAGTTACCAAAAATAGCAAACGCAGTTCGAAAATTTCTAATGTGGTTCTATGACATCACACCGCGTGAGAGCTCGAAATGATAACAGAACCATATATTTAAATGCAATGTAATGTGTTATGACCAGATTTAAACGTGATTTTATTAAGTGTATGTTGTTTGAATTTAATGTAGATGGCCTCTAATATCTGAAGGTTTTTTACTGTGTGTATGAGTGAGGTTTATTAAATTGTTTACTAAAATCTGTCTGATATTACCTACATGGTTATGTTTTTCTAAGAAATGCTATTTAACTGTACTCTGATCAGAAAGGTGACAGGTAAGTCCACGGGAGAGCGTGGTTGTAGTAAAACCAATATATGTAGTGGGTTTATTATTAATACCAGAGATACAATCTCTAAACGGACATGTAAATTGATACGCTCCGTTGGTTTTCTGTAGAGGATTTAGTTGAGTGCTTGTAGGGTTATTAGAGACTATGAGGTCAATTGTTTTGAATTTTTTATAATATATGATGAGCTTAATTTGTTTATTATTATTTATTGGTTTAACATTTCTACGTATTCTATTTTTGAGAGTTTTTCATCTTGTTTGTAATTATTATGTATTTGGTTGCAATAGTATAAGTTAATAGTGTTATGTTTATTTTGATGTACACCATTATTATTAATATTATTAATATTGTTAGGGCTATTGTTAAGTTTGTTGAGATACATTTTAATTTGTTGATCAATGACGGAGTTAGGAAATCTATTATTGACAAGTGATTGCTTAATGTTATGTAATTCTTTATAAAATATGGATTTGGAAGAAGATATCATTTGTGTGTGTCGAATTAAGTTTTTTTATAACAGCTAACTTATATAGTTGGGGGCATTCGCTATTATAATTAAGAAGACATAAGTTTATGCTAGTTGGTTTCCTATATAGAGAAGTAGTAAATCTATGTGTGCTAGAATCAATGAATACATCAAGGAATGGGATTTTGTTATTAATATTAAGTTCTAATATAAATTTGAGGACAGAGTGACTTTCAAATTTGTTTTTCGTCACTGTTATCGTTGCTTAGCAAAGTTTTATGTCAACACAAGATAAAATCGTCGCTGATGGTGGATGTTTTTCTGAAGATGGCTCATGTGAGCCGAAAGCTTAGAACCAACTTAATAAAAAATTATCAGAATGTTGGAGAATTTTTTCTTTATTTTAACGTGAAATTAAGGCCAAAATACGATGTTTAGAAGGGCTCATGATTAAACATAATAGACATTCATTGTCTCTTATATTTAACAGTATATGTTTAGAAAATTATCTGCTGCCTCGATACACTATATATATATATATATATATATATATATATTGAGAGAGAGAGAGAGAGCGAGAGAGGGAGGGAGTAAATCTATTTGTCCGGTAATTATCCAGTTAGGTTGAATATCTTGAGAATTGTTTGAACGGCCATGATGTAAATTGACAACCAATCAGTGAACACTTTACTACTCATGCGTGCACAGTATCCCATGGGGAGTTAGTTGACAATAAGACTCCATTCATATTGTGTGAACATTGCATTCTCGATTACCAACTGTGCAGGTTCTTTATATTGTATTCTATATATATATATATATATATATGTAACATCGCATTACCCAGGATTCACAGCTCCACCTTTGCAGTTTAGATTTCGCTTCTTGCCACTTTTGGCTTTTTCCTAAAAGTTAAAATTAAGATTTCATACCGCGGAAGAGATTAAGGAGATCGTTACAAAACAGCTGATAGTGATGACGAAAAGGGACTATTTTTAAATAGCAGAAGTCATGCTTAGATGAATTTGTGATATGAAAAAAAAAAGAATAATTTGAAGAGAAATAAGTTGACATCATCTATATACATACTTTTCTTTTTTGTTTATTGATGTGGAGTTAAAAATTGGTCCACGGAAATATAACACGGAACGGTGTGGGTTAAAGAAAGATGTATTTACAGAAAAGGTTACAAAGAAGAAGTAGAGTTTACGAATCCAGTTTATTCGTAAGTAGAGTTTACGAATCCAGTCTAGTCCTTGGTAGTCGACTGCGGTCATGCGCACAGTGCTACTGTCTGTTTCCCCCACTACTGCTATCACACACCTATTAATATAGCAGTGGGTAAGTCCATGTTGAGATGAGTCTGGGTTCCACAACATTTATGAACTTTAATCTTCCAGAAATAAAGTACAATTGCATCTTATTCAATTATGCATCCACCATTATTCGCCATGAAGTTGTCTCTTATCATCCAATTCTTCTGAGCAAAATTCAGTAGTCTGTCGATATTTCTATGGCAAATGTTCAGATCAGCTTGATTCTCTAGTTTAACCGGTTCAGAAATTTACTGCTGGGGCATGCCGGCCTCTTCCACGGAGTCGAGTCATCCTCATTTCCCTATATTCAAAATGTAAGAATAAGGTTGCATTCAAACATGTTTTTCCTAAAAAAACTGATACTTTGTAGATCAAACTCCCGCATGGATGCTCCTCTGAGCAGTTGAATCATAACTTTATTAAGTCGAAGGTCAGTTGTTTTCTATCCTTCTTATTATTATAATCTTCACTTCTTAAAACATCTTGTTTCATTCATATAACACCACATTAATCATATCTATTTTAACCCCTCTAACTTGAGTTGATCTTGAGCCTTGTACTGGGCGAACTTTTGCATTGAAAATACTCTATATTAATTATCAGGCTTTAGAGAAACTTGTCGAAAGAACCAAAAACTGGCGAAAACATAATGTCTTCTTTTCTACACCTAAGAGATGGCGGAGAGTAAACGGGTTTAAATCTAAACTTATTTATAAATGGAACTGTGTGTGTGTGTGTGTGTGTGTGTGTGTGTGTGTGTGTGTGTGTGTGTGTGTGTGTCCGTTACCTATAGACTCCGAAACGGCTGAACCGATTTTCTTGAAAATTTACACAGTTGTACTATAAGCATCTGCGAGTGATCTTAACTCGGTTTTGTGTCGAGGTACCCACGATAAATATCGAAAATCGATAATGGAAAAAACTGTACAAAACCTAGCTAAGAACACTCTCAGACGCTTACAGTACAACTGTGTAAATTTTCAAGAAAATCGGTTCAGCCGTTTCGGAGTCTATAGGTAACGGACACATAGAGAGAGAGAGAGAGAGAGAGAGAGAGAGAGAGAGAGAGACAAAGTTCCATTTATAAATAAGTTTAGATTAGATTATTTACTTAATAAATCAAGAGATAGTAATAATAACACCACATGGCAACACAAACGAAACATGTTGCATTGAAAATGGCTGTGTTGAAGAATTGTGATAAAACGGTTAAATGTTTGCAGAAAAACTGTTTTTAATGTAAGGGTCACTGAAGTCGCCAAGAACAGGATGAGAAGAAATCCATGTAGAAGCATGAGGAAGATGGCAAAAGAGCTGAATATTTTAGATAGGTTGCTAAGGAGGATAGTAAAAGAGAATTTAGAACTAAAACCATACAAGATTCAACAAAACAACTGCTCTCAGGTGTCTCCAAGCAAAAATGACATGGAGTAGATAGACTAAACTATCGCCCGGTTCACACTCCACCCACGTCTATTGAACAGGTGTAGAGGCTCATCCCTTGTTCCCTGTTTAGGATGTGGTTTCCGGCTTTCTCTTTTCCAATCTTTTCACTTTTCTTTTCTATTTTTCTTATTATTTATTTATTTTTTTTATTTTTATTTTTTTATTTTCAATTGGAGTAGATAGACTAAACTATCGCCCGGTTCACACTCCACCCACGTCTATTGAACAGGTGAAGACACTCATCCCTTGTTCCCTGTTTAGGATGTGGTTTCCGGCCTTCTCTTTTCTAATCTTTTCACTCTTACGTAGCCCCCTGCACATCAGTGGGGTTACCGCCTTGCTCGGGGTGATATGATTTTAAAAAAAACCAAAAACCCATAGTCAACAAATACATATTTTTTTCTTTCCACATCTTTCTGTTTTTCATTTTCTATCAGTATTTTTGTATATATAAATGTTTGTGAGGTTTATAATTATTTATAACTCGCCTACATGAAATTACAGCCGAGTTGTTCTTCAGCCTTCCTTGGATGTCTTTTTCATCTTTTTCTTATTATTTTTCTATTTTATAGAAGGTTCTCTATCTGAGCATCAATGATTCCTGTGTAACAATGTAGTTCTAGAATTTGCATTAGTCACCAGTTTGTACTAGCAAAAGTATTATTACTTGTTTCTAAGAAATTAAAATGTTGAACTGAATTATTATTCCACAAATTATTAAGATTAATATTCTCACCTGTTAATTTGATTACAAATGTCGTTTTCGTTAAAAATATACAAATAAAAATTAATTATACCATTAATATTAATTATAATAAAATAATTACTAACAATTATAATTTTAATTAATGTGATTCACCCTTTCTAAACCAATGAGAATCAATCCCACTCTTCTCACATACTATCAGACAAGGAGTCATTGCGAGGGTTGACCAAAGTTTTGATTTTCTTCTTTTTCAGGCCACGACGATAATATATATCTTTTTTCATGACCAGTGCCGGGTTTATCTATAGGCTTAGCAGACTGAAGCCTGGGACCTCAAAGTCTAGGGGGCCCTTCAGCCAAGGTGTATAGATTTTAGACACTGTCATAAGTCTTTCTTAAACATGCTGTCATAATGCATTGTAAGACTCTAAACAATCCTTCAGTAATTTTAAACACCTGTCATCACCCTCGGTTTTACTCAGATTGTTTAATTTAACACTCGTCCATTTTCTACTATTTGTGAAAATGAGGGATTTGAAGAGGCCTCACAAGTGGGATAAACTCGGGCCTCTCTTCATCTACAAAATTCGAGACAAGAAAACCTCAAACTTCTTTAAGTTATTCCCCGCCTATAAATGCCGTCATTACGCATTGTAGACTCTAAACAACTTTTTTTTTTAATCATCTCACCCCAAGCAAGGCATTCCACTGCCACTATTGCGCATGCGGCTACATAGGGGAAGGTAAAGAGAAGGAGTGGTTAGACATAGGGAATGTCAGGAGGAAGGTGACAGATGAGTAAGGATACCGAGGATGTGGGTTGGGCAGATGGGAAGAGTGTTTGATAGAATGGAAGCAGGTTAGTGTGTTAGGAGGTGTCTATTGACCTTACATTTAAACTCCTGGAGATTGTAGCCGCCGGGGAAGCAATCGTGTGGAAGAGAAACTACCAAATTGATCTGCTCTGATCACAGATCGATCGAAGGTTAAATCTGTCTTCTTATTATTCCTATTTTCTTTGAAGGTGAAAGTCTTACTTCACCTTTTTGTTTACTCTGGCCTTGTCTTTTGTTTTACGGTAAGGTTCCCTCTGTACAAGGCTTGGGAGTCACTCGAGGTAAAGTGTTACGTTAAGGTGTAGTTTAGGAGCGGTAGATAACAGTCAACTCTAGACTTGAACAGGTTAAGATTGTAGTGATCGGGGAAACATACTCTCCAGAGTCTGCTTCACAGGGCAGTGGTTCGAAGTTGTGCGGGTTGAACTTATTTCTCGCCGATGGAATAAGAAGGGAATGTGTATGATTTTCTCCTATGTAGAAGATATCTCGGGTTCTGACCGTGAAGGTGAGACTTGGCGGAACCCAGGAATGTAGTTCGTTCGACCACTTTCGATGGAATTATTTTTTATATAATCATATCGCTCAAAGCAAGGCATTTTACTGCCACTGGTGCGCAGGGCGTTACATTTTTTTTTAATCATATCACCCCGAGCAAGGCGGTAATGCCACTGATGTGCCGGGGGCTACATAAGAATGTAAAGATTAGAGAGAAAGCCGGAAACCACATCCTAAACAGGAAACAAGGGATGAGCCTCTACACCTGTTCAATAGACGTGGGTGGAGTGTGAACTGGCTGATAGTTTAGATTAGAAGGAAAGTTATGAGAAAGAGTGACAGGTTATAGGGGGTGTCAGGAAGTGAGTAAGAGAAGGATGAGAATACTGATGAGAGTGGAGTGGACGGAGAAAGGAGCATGAGAGAGAGAGGGTGCAGGTTAGTGAGATAAGAGATGACTATTGATTTTACATTTAAATTCTTGGAGATTGTAGCTGTCGAGGAAGCAAGTAAACGGAAGGAAATTCCACAGGCGAAAAGTGCGAGAAAAGAAGCTGATGGAGTAGAATTTGCGTTTAAATTTTATTGGTTTCACAGTAAAAGGGTGGGACCTTGTTGCTAATCTTGTAGCTCAAGTAAATTCATACATAGGGGGCACCAGGGAGCTAAGTTCATTAGAGCAGAGGTCGTGAAAGTATTTGTAGAGGAGACACAGGGAAGCCACATTGCGCCGGTGAGAAAGTGACTGTATCTGAGCTGCCAAGTCTGGACCGCTCACATTACAGATTCTCTGTTGGATTTTGTCAAGGACACCTAGGTGCATAGCAGGGGCACCCGATCTAGTATGGCAGCAGTATTCAATGCACGGGTGGATGGTAGATTTATAATAGCGATAAAGGAGTGATGGACTCGTTACAATTTGCCTCTGTGTGTGTGTGTGTGTGTGTGTGTGTGTGTGTGTGTGTGTGTGTGTGTGTGAAAGAGAGAGAGAGGGGGGGGAGGTTGGAGAGTGGAAAATAGTTCTTCTCAAACAAATACTCGGAAACGCTTTTGAACTCAATAAATCTGGAAAGTGAGAATTGGATAATTCCCGCCCAAATATGGCAACAGTACTCCATTTTACGCCTAATCTCGCTCTATACATTAATAGATCTCGCCCATCCTCCCGCTCCCTCTCTCGCTCTCTCCCTCTCCCTCTCTCGCTCTTTCTCTCTCTCTCTCTCGCACTTTCTTTCTCTTTTCTTTTCCTTTTCCTTCTCTATTTTCTTTTCTTTCTTCTCCTTCTTTTCAAGTCCTCTTCTCTTCCTCCTCTCTCTATCTCTTTTTTTAAGAACTAATTTGTCTATCAAATTGGTCTGCTCTGATCACAGATCGATCGAAGGTTAAATTTGTCTTTTTTTTATTCCTAGTTTCTTTTGTTCTGTTTTGTCCTTTGAAGTGTTTCGCTTGTCTTCTATCGACAGTTCGACGCTGGAACCGCACACGCATTAAATCACGCTAATAATCACACACAAGTATTAACACTCATATACTCACCTGTGTACACATCTTTGTGCATAAGCACACTCACTAGCTGAATGTCGTTAACACCGAAATAAACCAGTAAAATTAAATTGGCTTTTTTTAATAATAATTAGGATTCTCTGTTCTTGTTTTAACGTGGATTGATTTCGCTACTAATTCAAACACAAAAATCATAATTTAATGGAGTTCTTGTAGAACAATGATTAACGAGTTAACCTTCAAAATTCTTCTTTTATGTGCCGTATCCCTTCAAGACGTAGGCGATCATGGTCTTCCATATCTCTCTATCCTTAGTGGCTCTTAGCATAGTTTCTTCTGTTACCCCATCCAAACCCCGTTCCGCCATCCACTTGCTCAAGCCCGTCAAGTATGTTTTTATAACTGCTTTCTCCTGTCTCCCTTTCTCTTTATCTGACCTGTGAGTATCAGATTCTCTAAGCTTTTCTTTCTTATTACGAGGGTCATTCAATAAAGAAGGTGAAGTTTTTGGTGTAATGACTCCTCATACAAATAGTAGCTTACTTTCTTTTTTTTTCAACGTAATCTCCCTGTAGGATGTGCGTTGTGGTGCATTGGATATCGGCTCTGAACGAGAAATTGGGGAGTCCAGTTCGAATTCCAGCTGAATTCATTGCATTCACTTACGCGCATAATCTTCTGTCCAGTCAGTCATGTCTCTTTCGAGACATGATCACCCACGCGTGTATCACGTATGACACTTAACTTACTAACTGAATCTCCCAGCATTGTCACACACTTTTCCCATCTGTGCACAAGCTTCCGTAATCCCTCAGCGTAAAAATCTTTGGGCTGATGTCTCAGCCAATCGCTCACAGCACTTTTGACTTCATCGTCACTTTCAAACTTCGTGCCTCTCGTGAACGCTTTCAAGGGACCAAACAGGTGAAAGCCTGAAGGGGAAAATTCTGGGCTGTAAGGGAACAGTTCTCAGCTCAGCTTGTTGATAGTCTCTACTGTTTGGGCTGCTGTGTGAGGCCTTGCGTTGTCTTGATGCAAGACGACTCTATATGACCACTGATGACCCCTGCGTTTGTTCTTTATGTCTTTCTTGACCTGTCTCAGCAATTCACAGTAGTTGGTACTGTTCACAGTGCTTTCTTTCTCAATGAATGAAATGGTGATTGACTTATTCGATCACCTCAGGAGACCTCACTTCTGTAGGCCTCCAAGGTCTGTCTTCATCCTCAACACTGCTCTGTCCTTCTTTAAACAATTTAGCCCACTCGTAGACATTATTTTGGCTGAAACATGTGGCACTATACACATTTGACATTCTCTTATGAATTTCAACTTGTTTGCACCCTTCAGCAACCAAAACCTTAATAACTGACCTCTGTTCAATCCTGGAGCATGCTTCTTGGTCGGCCATCTTTGTTTATCTCCAAAATTCTCAAAGTTTGTTTTCAATCTGCAAAAAAAAAGAAAAATTAAATCCCTTTGAAAAAGAAGTAAAGTAAAAAATTAAAAAAAAAAGTAAGCTTCTATCTGTATTAGAAGTCCTTATACCGAAAAATTCACCTTATTTATTGAATGACCCTCGTATATATCCGAGGAACTTTAGCTGACTTTTCCTGGCGTTAAATGTTAGTTTTCTTCCCGTTTCCATCTTCTCCAAAATCTCATCGTCAGCATCCTTCTGTAAAGCCACATTTCGGTTGCTTCAAGTCTCTTCTTCATCTTTGATGAGATTGTTCAGCATTCACTGCCATATTGAAGGACGGACATCACATAGCAATCCAGTATTCTCTTCTTTGTTTTTAGCGAAACTGTCCTGTTTCTTAATACTTTACTCAACTTCTGGAATGCTTCCTTGTGCTTTTGGATCTCAGGAATATAAATGTATAGAAACTGCTGTGCCCACAAAGTGAGGGGTCAGTTTATATTTTGATTGTAATATGGAATTGATCCCCCACTTTATATCCAGTATTTTTCTGTAGAACCACATTTCGGTTGCTTCAAGTCTCCCCTTCATCTTTGATGAGATTGTTCAGCATTCACTGCCATATTGAAGAACTGATATCACATAGTGATCCAGTACTCTCTTCTTTGTTTTTAGTTAAATTCTCCTGTCTCTCAATATTCTACTCAGATTCCGAAATGTATCTTTGGCCAAGGAGAATTCTACATTCGCAACTCAGTTGTCTCACTTTCCGTCTTCTGTTAGAATACTTCCAAGGTATGATTTGCAATGAATTCGATCCTCACTTTCAGCCCCACTATGATGGATGTGCGCAAGCCTATTTCAAGTAGGTTTAAACTACGTATGTAAATATATTTGTTATCGTCGTTGATAACGTTTCGGCGGATCAATTCTACGGTCGTATTCTTCAGCTTTTTCTTATTTTTGTTTTTCTGATAATGCAAACTAGTTTTTATTTGCCACTCCAAGAATGTAAAATCGGAGGGAGGATTTGCTAAAAAAATCCAAGGGGATATATTTTTTATTTTTTTAATGTATAAATTCGGAACAATTTTATATTATATTTCAAGTCTATGAGAGAAAGAGAGAAACAGAGAGGGAAAGAGAGACAAGTGTGTGTGTGTGTGTGTGTGTGTGTGTGTGTGTGTGTGTGTGTGTGTGTGTGTGTGACGAAAAAAGATGCAAAAATCTAAGGTTTTGTTGAATTATCAATTTAAAATACCCGTACTTCCGCGCGTGATAGATAGATAGATAGATAGATAGATAGATAGATAGATAGATAGATGTGAAAAGACTGAGATAGATAGATAGATAGATAGATAGATAGATAGATAGATAGATGTGAAAAGACTGAGATAGATAGATAGATAGATAGATAGATAGATGTGAAAAGACTAGATAGATAGATAGATAGATAGATAGATAGATAGATAGATAGATAGATGTGAAAAGACTGAGATAGATAGATAGATAGATAGATAGATAGATAGATAGATGTGAAAAGACTGAAATAGATAGATAGATAGATAGATAGATAGATGTAAAAAGACTGAAATAGATAGATAGATAGATAGATGTGAAAAGACTGAAATAGATAGATAGATAGATGTGAAAAAACTGAGATAGATAGATAGATAGATAGATATGATCAGACTAGAAAAGATATATATATATATATATATATATATATATATATGAACAGACTAGAAAAGATAGATAGATAGATAGATAGATAGATAGATAGATATTAACGAACGTAGACAGATTTTGCAAGCGAAAGTGGTGAGACGAAATTGTTTGAAAGCTGTCGATGGTTTTGATAGCACCAAAAAAAAAATCAAGTCATCGAGGTACTGATCACGTCAGAATGCGCGTTCTCTAGGTCTGCCCAGCATAGTTGCAGAATAATCCACAATTTTGACTCTGTCAGCGCTCTATATCATTGATACAGGCTTACTATATACGGATGTGCGTTGTGGTGCAGTGGATATCGTCTCGGAACGAGAAAACGGGGAGCCGAATTCGAATTCGAGTTGAATTCCTTGCATTTATTTACACGCAAATACCCTTGGAAAAATTATAAATTCGTCTCTTCCCTCTAGTTATGGGGTAAATAACACGACACATTGGGTTCTATAACCTTGGCTGGCAACCAGTCTACCTCCGAATGTAATGGTAACCTACTGCGGGATAATCATCTGCCCAGTCAGTCATATCCCTTTCGAGACATGATTGGTCAAGCGTGTATCACATATGGCACTTAACTAACGGTCATACACACACATATATATATATATAGGTTTCCCCAAAATTTGCTAAAAAATGAGCACACATGATGAAAAAATGTCCCAAACTTAACAAAATTAAAGTTTTATCGTCAAAACATTTTTGTTATTATTAAAAGGAAATATTTAATTGTATTTGTTAATATTTTAAAACCCTTCAAAATTTTGTTTTTCTTGCGTAATCGGATGACCATAAATTAGTATACGAAATTTAAGAGGTTTTTGCGTTGAAAACTTAAATTTAAAAATTCTTGGAAAAAACAAATAATTGTCGGACTTTCTGGACTTATTCACAAATAAAATTAAATCATTTTAGAAATATTTCTTTTTTAGAGAATCTTGATAAAATATTTTTTTTACATCTGTTATCCATTGGTTGGGTAACATATGCAAGTAAGATGCAATATATATATATATATATATATATATATATATATATATATATATATAATATATAATATATATAGGTGGCAACTTATTTAATTTAATGCAATTTCAAGAAATTCACTTTTGTAGGGAATAATGTTTATACGAATTATAAGCACAAGTCATTGGGGAATTTAAATCATCAGTTTTTTATTTATTTATTTATTTATTTTTGTGTGTGTGGGTTTGGTATCACAGAACGCCCATTTACAGAAAAGCTGTTGTGAATCTTGGAATAAAAAATGCAATCAAACTTAGAAATTATTTAATTAGAAAAGATTTTAATTGTTTTTAGAAATAAGATACATTATGGACATTATTGTCTTGAGAAAATATTTTTTTACAAAACTTGTTTTCATTTTTTTATTTTAATTGCAGTGATTTATAAATTTTTAAAACTTTAAAAGAAATTTTGTATTAATTTGTCGCGGTTAGGTGATATTTTTATTAAGTAAAAACTATATTAAATAATCATAAATGGAGAAGTTTACTATAATTCAGCAACCCCAGAACTTTTTAAAGAATTTTAAATTTGTTTTTGTGCGTTTATAAACGTGCCAATTTTTGTAAATACGGATGTTCCTACACGACATTATGAGACAACAAGAGCGGTAACTGCAACAAATTTATAGCTAGAATAGCTACGATTCATTAAAACCTTAGATTACTTAAAATATTTCTTACATTTTTAAGATTACTGGGTAGTTAAATAATTATTTTAAAAAAGCGCTCATGTTATATTCGTCATATATTTTTACGGATGTCTCCCATAGAAAAATTTCCAAACATGTTTATTGAAAAAGTGTCATAAAAACACCCACTTTCGTGTTAAAACATGCTTTTCTGCAATATTTAAAACTAAAAGTAAATAATATTTCTTACAAATCAGATCTATAAAACTTTAAATCGGCTAATCTTTCACAAATAAAGTTTCAGAAATGTATACCTTATTTTTGAATTTTTTTTTAATAAAGGGAATTACATTGTACTGAGAGAATTGTAAATATCGCGAAAATCAGAGACTTTGAGTGATTTAAAAACCCAACACGCTAATCAATTTAAATTCATTTTAAATTAAAGTAAAGTATTTCATTTATTGTAAATATTGAATTTAATGGATTACTTTGAAATTAAAACTAAAATAAAAACTTCAGGGAAGATTTTTTTAAATCTATTTTAAACCTTAACTATCACTTTTTCTTTAAAATACTAACATATATATATATATATATATATATATATATATATATATATATATATATATATATATATATATATACGAAGTTTTACGAAATAAATTACACCCGACATATTTTAAATTTATTTGTTTATTTTAAATCTTACTTTTAAGGGATAATCGCATTTGAGCAAATGCTGGGTTTTTTCTTTTGGTTTTTTTCTTAATAATTTTTTTATATATATGTATATCTACTGGCCTGAATAATCGAGAAATCTTGTTAAGATAATATGCTGGGGACGCATATTTCCACGTAAATATAGATAATCTTAATAGATAGATAGATAGATAGATAGATAGATAGATAGATAGATAGATAGATAGATAGATAGATAGATTTTAAAATGAATAAATACATACGGCAATAAGAAAATAATGAAAAAACACAATATATATATATGAATAAAAAAAATAATGAAAATATATATATATATATATATATATGTGTGTGAATTTTGTTTTTTCTCATTATTTTCTTATTGCTGTATCTATTTTATTCGTTTGGATAACATTTACTTATGACTGAAGTAATGAAGATGTGGTAAGCTCAGTGGTCAGCAATTAGTCAGGCCGAAGTTATTTTAAAATACAGTGGAATCTCTACTTACGAAAGGCTATACATGAGAAATTTTCAGGTTACGAAACGCCTCTTCGGAAAAATCTTGCCTCTTGTTACGAAAGAAATTTCAGGATACGAAAGGCGAAAATTTCAAAATACGCGCTGCTACTCGCAGCTCCCAGAGTCCACCTCATTGCCTCCTCAAGCGTCTCCTCATTCTCGTTAATGCACCTCCACACCCTCCCTGACCCGAAGATGATATCCTGGAGGAGTTCTCGTTTATTAAGGTGTTGTACTACCCACCTAACACCACCTCTATCCTCCAGCCCATAGGCCAACAAGTCATTTCGAACTTCAAGAAACTCAATGTATTTTTTATTCTTTATTTATTTTTTGTTCTTTATTCTTTACATTATGTACAACTCATTTTTTTTATGTTTTTTGTGCAGTAATCTAATTCTAACATGGATTTGTTACAGGTTTTGATGCATTTTTATAATTTATAAAAAAATTGTCCGAATTGGCTAGGGGGGTGCTTGGAACCGATTAGGGCATTTATAGGGTAAAAAGGGTCTCTACTTACGAAATCTTTACGTTACGAAACGACTTCCAGAACGAATTAATTTCGTAATTTAATTTCGTAATTTAATTTCGTAGAGGTTCCACTGTACAACCCTGATTATCGCTTCTACTAGGATTAGTTCTGTTATTGATGCAATCGTTAAAGTAAATGAAAATTTCGACGTATTTTTTAATGTTTTTACTTTCTTTTTATAGATCCTGTCTCTGATATCGCGTATTACATAAACAGAAAACTTGAATATAATTATTAATAAGATTTTGCATGGTGATGCGTCAAATTTAATCACGCGATTGAAATAAAAGATTTGTTATGTATGTCGACCTACAAAAAGACTCTTTCGGACTAAATATTTTTATCGTTGGAATCATATATATGTAGAGGGAGGTGATTAAATGAGGATTCTTTTTTTATTTTATCATTCAATTACCAACTGTTATATAGATTTTGTATATAATATTATCCAATACATCAAATGTATTTGTATATTTAATGACTGTACGTGTAACAAATAATGTCGCCAGTTCAAGGGAGATAACTAGATTCATCTTTGCACTAACGACGCCAAACTACGGTCTCTTTGACGAACATAAACTAGAAAATGCGAGAAAAGTCTTTGTATTTTATTACTATAACGAAATTGAAAATTTTTTTAACAATGTAGGTAAGCTAGTGCAATATATATAACGTCTTTTATTATATAATATAATTTTTGGTGAATTACAGAGTCTTGTTTTTTTTCTTTTGATGTAATATTATTTACATTATATCATATTACACTTAAATGTTTTATATTATATCATTCAATCACGGCAGTGCTATAATATATTCTTAAGTCTGACATTGAGTATATCTAGTTAAACGGGTTTCAAAATTCACCACTAATTCAGTTCTTAACCAAATTTCAAACAGTTTACAGACTTTGATAGGACACCTCCTTAGCTACATTTTTGGTTCAGTAGAAGAAAAGTTATATCAAAATAGGTGAACTCCCAAATGGGAGGCTAACTACATAAATACATTAGTGAATGACTAACGCTTCTAATAATAAATATTATCCTTCATAACTTTTTTTGTTTAATATTTTTGCATGCAGTTTTCAAGAATTAAATTCTGATGATATCTTTTATCATTTTTGTCAATCAAACTTATCATTTTATATCAGAATTGATGATCAGAGTTAATTATAAGTAATCAATTTTTTAATTGTTTTTTTAATAAATTGCATATAATTTTTTTCTTTTGAATATTTTTGAATGCAGTTTTCAGCATTAAATTTGTATTAAATTAATAACAATACCTGGGAAAATCATGGCTTACATGGAAAAATGCGTGCATGAAAAGTAATATTCTTAAGATTATATTGAATCTGGAAAAGAACTGGACAAGTTATTAAACCTGGAAAAGTAAAGGACAAGATATTCTCGTGAAGTAAAAAATTAGAAATTTCTTACTAAAAATATTGCATTAAAATTTTATTTTCAGTTGCAATATTTTAAGTAAGAAATTTCTTATTTTTTACTTCACTAGAATATCTTGTTCAATGCTTTTCCAGATTTAATAACTTGTCCTGTTCTTTTCCAGGTTTAATATAATCTTAAGAATATTACTTTTCATGCACGCGTTTTTTCATGTAATTATTTAATATTTAAATATACTTTACATTATAACATATTTAAATATCCTTCATATTATAGTTTGTAAAATATTTTATATATTATATTATTGATTTTAAAATACTTTTTTTTATCTTATACAGTCTTTATTGGAACTGACGAAGTCCCTGAACTGGACATATGTGACCACCAAATCTAGTGATAGCAGAGATGCCAGCGAGGAACATCGGTCCTTCGTGGACACAGCGGCTAAATACAGCTCTAACCTTTGCCTTTCCTTGCCTGAGAGCCAAACTGAACTCATCGGCATGGAGTCGTCCATTTCTTCCTCCACTGCATTGCTTTATTTCATCAACGGACTTTCGCCTGATGGCCAACATACTCCAGCCAACCTAAGTAATAGCACCATGCGGGTCACTATCTTTGTTACAGACAACGACACTGACTTAAATCAAATCGTTCTGAACACAACAACCAGTGGGCTCCTCCTTAAGGAAGATGTCCCCAGCATAAAAGATGTGTTTCTGGGCGACTATTTAGTTAACAAGTCCCGCTTGGGATTAAACAGCGGTTCCTCTCTTTCCTGGGAGTGGCTGGAAGGTAACCAGTTTTGTGTTCAGACCAAAAGCAAAGAATCTGGAGCAGCTAACCACACAAAATGCAATCACTCTTCGATCAATAAATTCCTATCTGAAGCCCTTAACTTAAAAGCGTCACATGCAGCTATTGAGAGTGTTCGACGTATACTCGCCAGAGAAGTCGTTCTTTTTGAATTGAATGATGAAGATATAAAAGCTTACATAGATGAAAAGAAGTCTGATTCGAGTGGTGATTCAAAAGATACGAAACCACCAACGACAGCACCAAGCGATGCTAACACTACTAAATCCGATGGCAATCGTACCATCACGAACGCTGGCGAAAATAACACCAACATTACGAATATGATGTCTCAGTTACCGAAGCAGTACCTGGCAAGTCACTTGGTGTTCAAAGTTTCAAATCTAACGCGTGCCTTAGAGCCGAACACCTCTTTCAGCCTCTTCGCCACAGTTGGACCTGTTTTTCAGAAGGTAAAGTCCTAATGTGAATATAAAAGTGTTGTTGAGAATGGGTATATTGTATAAGTGGATCATTTTAATATTCTCTCGCCTACACTCATTTAGAGAGGAGGATGTTCAACCTGTTTTTCTAATCATTTTACCCCAAGGCAGACCCGACACTGGTGCGCAGGGTGTTACATAAGAGGTGAGTGATGAGAAAGAAGAACATGTTACGGGAGTGTTAGAGAATGGGTAAGAGAAGGATGAGAACATAGCTGTGAAGAGAGCTTCATGAGAGTAGAGTGGAAAGAGAGAAGAACATAATACAAGAGTTGTCAGGGAAAGGATGTGAATCAAGGAGATAAGAGATGGCAATTGACTTTGCATTTAAATATTTGGAGATTGTAGCTGCCACGGAAGCAAGTATAAGAAAGGGAATTCCACAGGCGGGAAATGCGGGAAAAGAAGCTGTTAGAATAGAAGTTGAGGTAACATTTCATTGGTTTCACCGTAAAAGGGTGGGACCTAGCCGTTAATCTAGTAGCTCAACTAAATTCATGCAGAGGGGGCACCAGGGAGCTAAGCTCATTAGAGCAGAAGCCGTGAAAGTATTTGTAGAAGAGACAGGGGGAAGGCACATTACGTCGGTGAGAAAGTGACAGGAGTTGAGCTACCAGTACGGAATCAATTACATTGGAGATTCTCCACTGGATTTTTGTCAAGAAACCCGAGATGAATAGCAAGGGGCACCCGACCAAATGTGACAGCAGTATTCAATGCACGGACGGATGGTAGATTTATATATATATATATATTAATCATTTCACCCCAAGCAAGGCATTTCACTGCTAATGTTGCGGAGGGGGTTACATAGGGGAAAGTGATGAGAAAGAGTGGTTAGGGGGTTACATAGGAGAAAGTGATAAGAAAGAGTGGTTAGGGGGTTACATAGGAGAAAGTGATGAGAAAGAGTGGTTAGGGGGTTACATAGGAGAAAGTGATGAGAAAGAGTGGTTAAATATAGGAAATGTCAGAAGAAGGGTAATAGACGGGTAAGGATACCGAGGATGAGGGTTGCGTAGATGGGAAGAGAGTTTGAGAGAATGGGTGCGAGTTAGTGTGTTAGGAGGTGTCGACCTTACATTTAAACTCCTAGCTGTCGGGGAAACAAGTATACGGAAGGGATGTGCAAGATGGATTCAGACGAGAAAAAACACAGGGAACCAACCTCCCTAGCAGCAGATTTGGTTATGTATTCAATGTAGTCATTCCACTTGAGGTCGGATGATAGAGTTAGGCCAAGGAGGCACAGTGTTTTGCTTTTTTAGAGACTAGCCTGATCCATTCTGATGGTGAGTAGGAACAGTTGTCTATGTTGGTTAAATGATTGATAGCAACTTCGTTTTGGAAGTATTAAAATTTACGAGCCATTTCTTACCCCAGTCCACCAGGGATTGGATATCCTTTTCACGATCAGCAGCGAAGTTTGCTTTGTCAGCCTCGGCAGATTTCTTATCGAGGCAGGAGTAAATGATTTTGTCGTCAGCATAGACGCCTACTTGGGATCTGATTACATCAGGGAGATCGTTGATGAAAATGAGAAATGGCGTAGAACCCCGAATAGAACCTTGAAGGACACCCGAGTTCGTATGATAGTGTCTGGAAGCATGCCCATTCAATACTACCTTCATTACGCGATTTGAAAGGAACTACTGGATTAGGTCAAACAATCGTTCACTTATACTATAGCCCAGTATCTTGCATGGAAGGCCAGTATGCCAAACTCTGTCAAATGCTTTGGAAATATCTAGTGCAACAGCTCGAGCTTCGCCGTTCTGATCGAGAGCCTGGTAGATATACTCAGTGATGGTCGTTAACATATCAGCAGTAGATATAATGTAGCGGAAACCATACTGTTTATCAGAGAAGAGGCCGTGGGCTGTGAGATGTTGAACCACTTCAGCATTGATAATAGCCTCAAAAACCGGTAGGAAGCTAATAGGGCAATAATTAGAGGTGCCTGAGTGTTCTCTAGCGTTCTTAAATGCAGAGACCACAGATGAGGATCTCCAGCAGGCAGGGAAGCAAGAAGAAGAGAGGCAGTAGTTGTAGAGTTTGGAAAGAACATAGAAGAGTTCAGGGGCACATTTCTTCAGGACAATGATTGGGATTCCGTCACCTCCGCTCGCCTTATGGGGATAAAGCATTGAAATTATGTTAGAGACCAGCGAGGGAGTTATGTGAACGTCACTCAGTTGAGCCTCAGTTCTGGGTGGAAAGTCGAGTGCGCGGATACCCCAGCTGAATCAAATGTTGAGTTGGGGAAGATGTGAGTACCTCAAATTAAAGCGGGGATTGAGGGCTTGCTGTTATTTAACACATTTTTACAGTGCTGCCAGTAGTCTTTGGAGTTGAACTTGTGAGATGCTATCTGCTGTTTCTTTCTTTCAGCAAACAAGAGCTCAGCATTATTTAGGATCCTCTCGCACGGATTACGAGCAGAGGAAAAAAGGCTCCTATTATGGTCAGATGTGTGTTTCTGATAAAGTTGGAAGAAGTGATTCCTATGAGCAAGCAGGGGAGAACCAGGGGGACAAATGGGGTTTAAGTTGTAACTTCCTGACTGAGATGAAAGCATCAATGCCAGCTTTAACCCAAGAGGAGACCTCGAATGCACAGTCTTCAACGGGAATGTTAAAAACTTTGTTCCAAGGGACGTCACACATGAAAACACGTAATGACTCCTATTCTGCTCTTTGGTAGCAGCAAGATATGCTGCTGGTCTGGGATTCCTGGGAGGAGGGGATGTAAAAGGAGATATGATCAGCATCAGAGTTGCCAAGAGGGCAAAGCTGCATGACATGACAGGAGTCTGGGATACAAGTGAAACAGAGATCGATTCTATTAGTGTTATTAGAGAAACGCGTTGAGAAATCAACTACTTGCGTAAGAAATTGGGTCATTGAAAATTTCATGGTATGGACACTAGAAAGATCTGTGACAGAGTTTCCCAGCCACTTGGAGTGGCGGGCATTAAAATCTCCAAATACAAATATCTGGGCGAACGGATGAGATGAAATGGCCTTGTCTATATCTTTAAAGATACTGTCAAGTACAGAACAGTCAGGAGATAACAGGGAGCGGTAGAAAAAAAAGATAGCTAATCGAGATTCAAGAGAAATCACCCTAGCTACAGGAAGATGTTCGCTGGCGTAAATACCACTTCTATGCATATGGACATCATTGGAGTCCTTCTTAAAAAGGAGAAGGCAACCAGGTATATAGAAATCAGAGGAAGGAATAGAGGGGTCAAAGTTAGTTTTACAGAGAGCTAAAATATCAGGTGAGTTTACTTTGATCAAGGATTCAACGCTGCAAAATTTGATACGGATAACAGGGGCGTTCGAGAAAGAGATGTTAATAGGTTTAAGTGATTTTTGTTTAGCTGGTTTAGTTTGAATTCTAACATTTTGTGATAGAAAACTGCCAGAACTACTTTTATATGCCCTGTTCTGTAAGGGGCTAAATGATCGTAGCTCTCCACCACGTCTTTTGTTGCCTTAAGTTTTGACGTTTTAACATAACTCCTAGATCTTGTTCCGGCATCCATTCACCCACATTAAGTAGATTACTCGCTGTTTTCTGTAGTCTTCAGCAACTGTGTGGGTATTAAATCATGGCTCTCCGCAACTTCCTGTCCTTTGTTTCTTTGACGATTTACCATCATTCTTAGTCGTTGTTCTGGCATTCATTCGCATAAATTCGTTAAGTAGGTTACTCGTTGTCTTATTTATTTTTTTTTTTGACTTCAATAAACCTTGGGTATGTTAGATTCTCTAGATCCTCTTTCCTTCTCATACGTCATAGAAATGTTAGTTGACTCCTTCTGATTTGAAATATTACTTTCCTATTTTTTCTTAAAACGCCCACCTTACTTCTATACTCTCAAAACATCCTCGTTACTCCAATACTCTTAAAATGTCCTCGTTACTCCTACATTATAGGATGTGCGCTGTGGTACAGTGGATATCGGCTCGGAACAAGAAACCGGGGAACCGAGTTCGAATTCCAGTTGAATCCATTGTATTCACTTACGCGCAAATACCCTTGGGAAAGGTATTAATCCGTCTCTTCCTTCCAGTTATGGGTTAAATAGCAGGACAGAATGTGTTCTCTAGCCTTGGTTGGCAACCAGTCTACTGCAGAAAGCAATGGCAACCTACTGCGGCATAATCTTCTGCCCAGTCAGTCATGTCTCTTTCGAGACATGATCGCCCAAGCGTGTATCACGTATGGCACTTAACTGACTGACTCCTACATTCTTAAAACGGACATTTTACTCCCATTCTTTTAAAACGTCTAAGTTACTACTATACTCATAAAACATTCTCGTTACTCGCTAATTTTGAATCGTCAATTAACATGCTTTTTTAAAACATTTTCTACTCCTTAACTTATTCTCCTCTATTTTACACACACAATGTTACATATAAAACTAAGGGAAATAATCGATGACTGACAAACTTTCTAAATCATGTTTCTTCCTCTTCTTGTGAATTACCCGTTGCCAACTATTCGCTATTTACAACATCTATCTAAGGTACGAAGCTTAGTATAACAAGCTCGGTGAAACATTAAAATGTATGTATATGCTTGAAAATATCAAAACTCACTTGAGAATAAGGCATTATAATTTATATGCCCGTTAGTGTTGTTATTATTAACAATATTAATCTTTTTTTTACACAAAATAGTTCTATGACCCCACGAGGCCATGATAATGTTGACGTACTCAATGAAGAAATTCTGTTCTTCAGACATGGTGTGAAAAACACTTTTCACAACTAAAGAACTTTTCTGAGCAAATTATGAAAGTTTTCTGGAGCTCTAGAATCTTGATCTTAATTCCAATTCTCCCTAAGGACTTTTTTCAATTTTTCAGGTATTATTATTATTATTATTATTATTATTATTATTATTATTATTTTAAATTCTGTCATATACTGATTTCCATCAAGGTTCTAACCAAAGACCTGATTGATTGACTCCAAGGCTTATTTCATCTACGCATCTAAAGTCTATCTATATTGCCATTATATTATTATTATTATTATTATTATTATTATTATTATTATTATTATTATTATTATTAAAAAACAAATTAACTTTTACAATATTTTTCAACATTTAACAGAAGTGCGTGATTTAAGGAAAAAAGAAAAAAAACATTGTTTGACAATGTTTAACAATATTTCGACAGTATATATGTCTTCCTAAAGTTGTTTTTTTAATTTCAATTGTAAAAATACATAAATCTAAAAAACATGATAAGTCTTTATACAAACGTTCCTTGTCTTGATCATGAACACGTCAAAATGTATATATGCATATATGTTATTATTATTATTATGTCATTTTTCATCATATTTCGATTTCTGCTTTGTTCTCACTACCAACCAAGTCTGCGGGGAGACCTAAGGCAGGTCGTGGTGTGTTGTTATGACTCCATTTCATGTTTTTCTATCTTCCCTATCATCCCCAGCATTACATAGATAAAGTTTTCCTTAGTGTGTGGGCTGTACTTAATAAGACAATTTTTTGTATATCTCTTAAGCTGGGGTTTCCAGGGATTCTTTCAATGTGTTGTTTTGTTCCATTTTTTATCATTCCAAGTGCACCTACTATCACTGGCACAACTCTTGTTTTCAATTTCCACATTTTTTCTATTACAATTTCCAGGTATTTATATTTTGACAGTTTTTCAAATTCCTTGATTGCTATGTTACAATCCGCTGGACAAGCCATATCAATTAATAGACAAGTTTTCTCCTTCTGGTTTTTAACAATAATGTCTGGCCTGTTTGCTTCAATTTTTCTGTCTGTGTAGATGGTGTAATCCCATAGAATGGTTACATCTTCTATTTCTGTAACTGGTGCTGGGTGATGTTCATACCAGTGTTTGTTTACAGATTTTCCAGAATGTTTTCCATTATTATTATTATTATTATTATTATTATTATTATTATTATTATTATTATTATTATTATTATTTTAAATTCTGTCATATACTGATTTCCATCAAGGTTCTAACCAAAGACCTGATTGATTGACTCCAAGGCTTATTTCATCTACGCATCTAAAGTCTATCTATATTGCCATTATATTATTATTATTATTATTATTATTATTATTATTATTATTATTATTATTAAAGAACAAAATGATTGACGCAAAATTTGCAGTATTTTTCAACATTTAAGAGAAGAGCATGATTTAAGAAAAAAAATAAAGAAAAGGAAAAACTGTGTTTGACAATGTTAAACAATATTTCGACAGTATGTCTGTCTTCCTCAAATTATATCTTTTTAAAATTTCAATTGTAAAAATACATAAATCTACAAAACATTATAAGTCTTTGTACAAACGTTCTTTGTCTTGTAATGAAAAAAAAACCACTGTATTGGTCATGAACACGTCAAAACGAATGAAACGCAACAGAAACGTGCTTAATATGATAAGGATCTTTTGCATCTTGAAAATGTTCTATTGGTTGATTAGTTACTAAGAGGAATTAATCAAACAGCTTAGTATAAATTATATAGAAATCTCCTGTCATTATGTTCATTCCCCCCGGGGCTAGAAGTTAGTAGTTTGCAGACGTAACTATCCTCATGCCTTTTAAGGCTCGAAAGATTGGTAGATTCTGAATATTTTTTCCAGAATTTACAGCTTAACATATCTGTCAAAATCACAGCCGCTTTTAATAAAATGTTCTGTAAGCCTGAATGATGTCACATTGTCGTGTCAGACACAATGCCATATTAACGGAGCTTCTTCTTATTCTTCTTCTTCTTCTTCTTCTTCTTCTTCTTATTATTATTATTATTATTATTATTATGTCATTTCTCATCATATTTCGATTTCTGCTATGGTCGCACTACCAAACTAGTCTGCGAGAAGACCTAAGGCAGGTAGTGGTGTGTTGTTATGCCTCAATTTCATGTTTTTTCTATCTTCCCTATCATCCCTAGCGTTACATAGACAAAGTTTTCCTTACTGTGTGAGCTGTACTTAATAAGACAAGTTTTTGTATATCTCTTAAGCTGGGGTTTCCAGGGATTCTTTCAATGTGTTATTTTGTTCCATTTTTTATCATTCCAAGTGCACCTACTATCACTGGCACGATTCTTGTTTTCAATTTCCACATTTTTTCTATTTCAATTTCCAGGTCTTTATATTTTCATAGTTTATTATTATTATTATTATTATTATTATTATTATTATTATTATTATTATTATTATTATTATTGCGGTGGCTTTATCTTCCATATCCCACTGTATAAATTAGAAAACTTTTGTACCAAATACAAATACTTCCTGGTATTGTCGTAACGCGTGCTGGTTTAAATAAATGGTTCTTTATTATTAATTTTCTTTAACATTTCGTGACAAGCAAGGCAATAAAACAACTAAAACACAAAGGTTTACTGTGAGTGAAAGAAAATGAAAAAAAAAGTTAATGACGAGAAAATACAATCAAAAAACAGAAGGAGACAAAAGATGACGATTGACGTTGCATTTAAAATTTTTAAGATCTTCTTCTTCTATGTGCCTTGTCCCTTCAGGACGTAGGTGATCATGGCCTTCCACTTTTCCCTATCCCTGGTGGCTCTGAGCACGCCTTCTCCTGTTACACCCTGCAACCCTCGTTCCGTCATCCACCTGATTAGGTCCTTCAAATATGTTATCCGTTGCTTTCCCCTGTCTCTTTTTCCTCTATCTGGCCTGTTAGTATCAGATTCTCTAAGCCCTCCTTCCTTATTGCGTATCCCAGGAACTTCAGCTGTCTCTTCCTGATGCTCAGTATTGATTTCCTTTTTGTTTCTATCATTTCCAAGACCTCATCATTGCTCACATCCTCGATCCATGATATTCGCAGCATCCTTCTGTCGAACCACATTTCAGTTACTTCAAGTTTTTCCTTCATCTTTGATGGTATTGTCCAGCATTCACTGCCATATTGAAGGACGGACAGCACGTAGCAATCCAGTACTCTCTTCCTAGTTTCTAGCGAAATTGTCCTGTTTCTTAATACTTTACTCAACTTCTGGAATGCTTCCTTCGCCATGCCAATTCGCCTTCGGATCTCTGTGTTGCACTTTCCATCTTCTGTTATAACGCTTCCCAGGTATTTAAATTTTTGTACCTGCTTGATTCTGATATCCCCGACCTGTATTTGGCATTCAGGGCTGCCCTTTTTACTGATGACCATGCATTCGGTTTTCGTGCAGTTTACTTCTAGTCCTTTCTTGTTACTTCTGCTACCTTCAGTCAGTCAGTTCAGTGCCATACGTGATACAGGCTTGGGAGATCATATCTCGAAAGAGACATGACTGACTGGGCAGAAGATTATCCCGCAGTAGGTGGCCATTGGTTTCTGCAGTAGACTGGTTGCCGACCAAGGCTATAGAACCCAATCTGTCCTGTTATTTAACCCATAACTGGATGGAATAGACGGATTTATACCTTTCCGTAGGGTGTTTGTGTTTTCAGAAAAGCAAGAAGTTGAAATAAGGAAATCATTAGAATAGAACGTATGGTTATAGCGACCAGTTTTAGGAGTAAAGTGGTGAGACTTGCCTGCCAATCGATTAAATTAATGAAGTCAAGGCTCGAAAAGAGGAATTGTCACCAGAAGAATTGCAATTAAACTATTCATAGAAAAAGAACAATGAAACTATTTTACGGCAACAAAAAACTGGTTGAAGCCGAAATGCCATCTCAGAATCGATAATATTGTGTATTCTTCTTAAAATTTTGTCACGAATATCCGAATTTTTTTTATAGAAGTTTAATAAACGTGTCGAATCAGATAATAGTGCATTATTTGAAAAATAATAAATGGGTCGTACTAAATTAAGCCTGTGCCGCCATTCGCTTTTGGCATTTTTGGCATCGCTTTTGGCACGATATATTCTCATAAATTTTAAATTCAAAATTCAAAGTTAAAAATCCATTCTTGATACACAATATTTCAAATGACATGCTTTTTTCCTCTACGTATAATGTTGATTATCCGTGTCTATGCGCGTCTACTCGTTTCAGTGTATATCTACTTTCATACCTATTTTTTAATGAATTTCAGTTTTATACCTTCGATAGCCTCCCTTTGACAACATCACTATTTATGATCAGCCGTTTATTTTCTCGTTTGTCACTCAGGTCGGTCAACTCAACAGCTCCTTCCACCCGCTAGACAAGACAAGATGGCGACTCATCTCCGAGAAACTCAAAGGTTCACATTGTCCAGGCTACTGTCCAGCCTGCACCCGATGCATTCAGAATTCATCGCATCTGCTACAGCATCATCAGCATTACCAGCAACAACAAGGAGCGTCAGTCCCTTCATTAAGGTATTACAGACAGGGAAACCTTTATATCGCGCTTGTGATACCCCTAGAAGAATCAGCATCATGTGAAGCCCTTCCTTCAAAAGAAGAGAATTCCAAAATAGTCGAACAATTCTTAGAATCGATCGACGCACTCAAAGAGGAAGAATCGACGTCGCTCCTGGGTTATACTTTGGGCGGCATCGTCATTGATTCTTGTCGGTCAAACCTACCCCCACACCACCGCCGGAAACCACCGGAGGGTAGTATACACATCTCCCCCTGTTACACCCTTAAAGACACTCTAAATATCAGCCGGCAAGTATCAAAGCAAAACATTATATCTTACATCCACTTGCCAAATATGAATTCTTTTTCTACTGCAAAAATCGGCGAATCTCGCTCAAAGACATCGACGATCCCGGACATTACCGTCTCTAGAATTGGATCATTTCTGGACACAATCCAGGTGACCCAGTACGTCAAAGTCATATTAAAGGTCTTTGCATCGCTTCGTTGGACATACTTGACTGTTGTCTGCTCGGAAAACGCGCTGATGGTCGAGCTGCAGCGTCGTCTGATGACAGAAGCGAGAAAGAAGAACATGTGTATCCGGGATAATATCAAAATGGCCGAACTTCGAGCGAGTGGTTTATTGGACGGACGCCATACTTTCCTCCAAGAGGAATCCTCGGCAGTAATTCTTCTAACTGACGCACAAGACACACATGATTTCCTGCGTTCTGTTACTAAAGCTTACAACTCATCACACGTCTTTAATTTCCTTTTCTTCCCTTGGAACTCAGCCTTATATCCTAGCCTGGGGACAAACCTCTTTCAAAGCTCCATTCTAGTGGAGATTAACGACCCCGTAGCCAACGAAATCCCGAAAAACATCTCATTATTGTCGGTTTCGGAACTAGAAAGCCAGTTGGAACTCTGCCTTTTGAGCCCCAGCAGCAGCGTCTACTGTCCCACGGGCACCATTAACCGCGGGCCGACTGAACCAGTCCTGGCGAGCTATGTGGCCGCATTTGTCAGCACTATTGGCCATAGTCTTACCGGTCTCCACTCACAGATCTGCCCCGAAGGTGAGGAAGGCTTGTGCAAAGCTTACTTGGACTGGTCCCGCGTGATGTCCTTGCTGCGGCAGAGGCTGCGGGTCGGGCCTGTCTCCTTATTTAACAATTCTAGAAAATTCGACAACAGTGGAACGCTGCGCGTCAACTATGCCATCAAAAACCTACAACGAATAAGAGGAGGGTTTCGGTGGACACAGGTAAGATCATCGAAGACATTTCAATTATTAATTATCCAAGAAATGGTTGTGTATCTTTTAGAATATCAATTGTTCTACTAAGATTCAAATTTAGCTCCCTTTCGTAAAATGCGTTTATAACAAACAAACTAAAATAATACTGCTATATAGAATTCATTTCATGGGTTTAGGACATGCTAAACGCACACACACACACACACACACACACACACACACACACACACACACACACACACACACACACATATATATATATGCATACATATATAAACACAAACCCGAAACACACCAAAAATAAAATGAAAAATTAGAAAAAAAAAACACATAAGTTTAAAGCAACACTTCAAAGCAAATGTAGCCTTCGCCAAGAGACGAAAATAGGGACAATTACTTTTCAACTCCAAAATAAACCCTCGAAACATAAGGTCAGACCTTTATTCTAAATGAAGACACGAAAACAAATTCTTACTACGTAACCGACAAGCATAAAAAGACAAAAAACCTATTAAACATTATTTAACCTTTATTAACTATCAAAACTTAAAAGCCAAAAATATATTTTTACAAAATAATGAACACCGAGTCTAGTCCGTTCACCGAAGTTAAGTAACGTTGAACCTGGTCAGTACTTAGATGAGCGACCACTTGGCAATACCAGGTTCTGTAAGCTTGGATGTTCTAGCGTTCTAATGGATAGAGGTTCAGAGGCTAAAGTTCGTTATATTCACTTATTTACAAATACCGTTGAAAAAGGCATGAATCCATCTCTTTTTCCAGCTATGGAACTTATACCAGAAAATCATTATTATCCACAAATATGTTTACAATCTAAAAACATATTTCGGCTTTAAATGACCTCAAAATGTTTGATAAGACATAAAAAAAACAAACGACGCAATCAATCAAGAAACAAAATAATAATAAACAATACAAATGAATCAAATAATAAATTTTATAAATAAAATTTTAAATGTCACAGCCATAAATAAATCTAACTTCCAACCAGGATAAATAAGCGATGTTTAAGTTATGATTATAATGCAGAAGTATTAACCGAAAACAAAAACAAAAAAAAGAGAATCTGGTTTCCTAATTCTCTCAATTTTCTTAATCCAAGTAACATATATAGAGAGCCCATGGGCACTACGAAATCGTGTAATGAGTTCGATCCTTACCGGGTGTCCCATACTTTCGGCCTTGAGTGCTTATACAATCACTATATAGGAAGAGGAAGCCGCTTATTGAGTAGAGGTACTTGATCAGAAGATCGAATTTATTATTCTATCTACACCAGTAGGCACACACACACACACACACACACACACACACACACACACACACACACACACACACACACACACACACACACAAAAGATATTTCAAGATATTTTTGTGTACTTAAGTAAATATATCTGCTAAAATGAGATGTCAGATTTATTTTAATTTTCGAGTAGTTTAGACGACAATTTATCAATCCTACTCTCTACTCTCTCTCTTGCTCTCTCTCTTTCTCTCTCTCTCTTTTTCTCTGTGTGTGTGCGTATACACTTTTCACATATATATATATATATATGTATATATATGTGAAAAGTGTATGTTTATAATTATAAATATCATTATATATATATATATATAATGATATTTATAATTATAAACATACACTTTTCACATATTTTATATATATATATATATATATATATATATATTTATTTTATATATTTTTCAGTGAAATGAATTAGAGCGCGCTAGCTATTGTGCGCGTATAATGATATGCGCTAAAAACTTCGACTTCCACCGAACGCCCATAGCTCAGGGGTAGAGTTGCCGACTAACGCCATTTCGGTCGGGTTTCAATCCTGGGTAAAAAAGCAATCGGAGTCTAACCGTACTGATGCGCTGTGATACGGCGAAACAGATCTGTCTGCATATGACAATATATATATGTGTGTGTAATATTACACTATATATTTCCCAAGGCGCGCGCAAACACACAGAATTTTTTTAGAAAAAAAAATAAAACAAACAAAAACAACGGACAAAATAATAAAAAAAACATTTTCCCGCTGAGAGTATTTCTGGAAGATAATTTTTTTTTAAACAAACCATCATGTTAATGATAATGTTCTATATCAATAGATAGAAGCCATTAACAATATTAAATAAAATTATTTTCATTTATCTTTTGTATAATCGTTTTGCGGAGAGTGTATCTACTCATCAAGAGAACTGATTGTAATTTTTTTACAGGAAGATTGATTAATGCCCGCGAGAATCTATGTTGAGATAAGTAAACATTTGTTTTTATTATATATATATATATATATATATATATATATATATATATATATAATCATTTCACCCCGAGCAAGGCAGAAACGCCACTGATGTGCAGGGGGTTACATAAATGTAACAAGATTAATTAGAAAAGAGTGAGGAGTACAAGCTAGTTAGAAATGAACAATAGAAAGCTGAGAAAGCAGGTGCGATGACAGATACATAGGTGGAGAGAAAGGGAATGTTATACAGGGGAGGGGAGAGAGCTAGAGGCCAGTGGTTAGTAGATGAGTATTAACTTTGCATTTAAATTTCTGGAGGTTGTAGCCGTCAGGAAAGCAAGAATACGGGAATGAGTTCCACAGGCGGGAAGTGCGAGAGAGGAAGCTGCAGGAGTAGAATTGTCGTCTGCATTATATATATATATATAATAAAAACAAATGTTTACTTATCTCAACATAGATTCTCACGGGCATTAATCAATCTTCCTGTAAAATCTATATCTCTATATATATTTAATTTATATTAAATATATTAATCTATATATTATATAGATTAGATTAATATATACATTAATCTATATCTATATATTAATAGATTAATATATAATATATAGATTAATATATACATTAATCTATATATATACATATATATATATAGATTAATATATACATTAATCTATATATATATATATATATATATAATCAGGCACGTGCCGTCAGTAATTACTCAGGATAGGCAGCTTGTGACCTTTATTTAGCAAATCTGCAAATAAATTTTGCATTCTATAAAATATTTTGGATTTTATGCATAATAATCGGAGTAAACTTTATCATTTTGCTGGATTAGGTGCATATTGTGCTACCAAAGGAAAATTTAGCTGCTGACCTATTTTATTCAGGGTATGTATTGCCGTGCTTGGATGGGCGTTGTGGGGCATTGGATATCGACTCGGAACGAGAAATCGGGGAGCCGAGTTCGAATTCCAGCCGAATTCATTGCATTCACTTACGCGCAAATACCCTTCGGGAAAAGTATTAATCCGTCTATTCCTTCTAGTTATGGGTTAAATAACAGGACAGATTGGGTTCTATAGCCTTGGTCGGCAACCAGTCTCCTGCAGAAAGCAATGGCAACCTACTGCGGGATAATCTTCTGCCCAGTCATTCATGTCTCTTTCTAGACATGATCGCCCAAGCGTGTATCACGTATGGCACTTAACTGACTGACTGGATATAATAATTGAAATAATGATTAAGGCTTGTACTGGTCATAAAGAGGGGGATCGGTTTTCTATTGTTATGAAGTAATAAACTGATCCCCCACTAATTACTACTTAATAATAAAATGCATCTCTTTTTTCTCTAGCCATGAGTCAAATAACATGACAGATTGAGTTCTATAGCCTTGGTCAGCAACCAGTCTACCGCAGAAAGCAATGGCAACCTACTGCGAGATAATCTTCTGCAGTCAGTCATGTCTCTTTCGAGACATGATCGCCCAAGCGTGTATCACGTATGGCACTTAACTGACTGATTGCCGTGCTTGCCTTCCTAGAGTTCTTCGTCATTTCCTTTTTTTAAAAAAAGTGCTCAATACAACCTAGGTCGTAGAGAGTAATATAATTACATTTGTTTTTATTTTAAATCAATTTGATTTACATTACGACCAGGATATTTCTGTTTCGTGATTTAAAGTTTTTATTTTATCATCATTCAATAACTTTGATGAAATGATTTACATTTGAAAATAGAAAACAATACGTTTGCTTATTAAAAACATAATATGGAGAAAAGAAGACAGAAAATTTAGATCATATGGGTCTGCTTAATTTAACTAATCAGAATGAAGGACAACTTTGAAAATTTAAAATATAGGTTAGATGTAGGGGATGTGGGTATTCATACATATCTAAGGAAAACTTATATTTACGGCTAGACTGCTTACTTCCAGCAAGAATTATACATTTTAGTTACGAAGAAATACTCTTAGATTTATATTTGTACTTGCTCGGTTTTCTTAAAAAAAAACATTATTTTAGAATTGTCTTAAAGTAACTTTTGGCATGATTAAAATATTTTTATTTTATATTCTTTATTTTGGTTCAGCATACATTTCTTTATCAAGTCATCATATATTCTTAAATCATATCAGTACTAAAATTTATTAGATTAATATTATATACATTATATATGTCGATATGAACAGGCAAGATAGCATTTTTTTTTTTTAAACTTTTTTAACTTTTTTTTAACTTCCTCTTGGAACCGTTGGCAAAATTTGACAAAAATAAGTTGACAAATTTTCACAGAAAAATAATAAATGAGTAAGGCAAAAGTTGGGACACGATTAAAATAATTTATTAATAAAACAATTCACGAATAAAAAAATTAATAAACGCCCCAATAGGGTATAAAAAAAGAAAAAAGAATTTGCTCACAACCCTCTAAATAAAGAAAGAGAACGAATGAAATTCTCTTTTTGTTTGCACAGACTCGGTTGGTGTCATGTGTCATTTCATATATATCATTTCAAGTACACAAAGATAGTATATATATATATATATATATATATATATATATATATATATATATTAGATAGAATGTATATATATATATATATATATATATATATATATATGACAGTACTTGATATCCATAGATAGAATAATGCTAATAATAAAGAAAATTTAATGTTCAGTTATCTTGTCTTTATTTAGAATTTTGCGAAAGTTGCATCCACTATTGAAGAGATGGTTTACAATGGAGTATCCTGAAGAATATATTCAATTTCCGTGAAACCTAGAATAGAAACAACATAAGTGAACATTTAATTTTATTTATTACCCCCCCACTCTCTCTCTCATTCTCTCTCTCGCTCTCTGTCTCTCTCTCTCTCTCACACACACACACACACACACACGTGCATACGTACACATACAGACTAATGTGTTGTCCAGAGATTATTCAGCCATCTTATATTTCTCGAGAATCGGTTGTGCGGTCTTGATTCAACTCGGAAAATAATCAAAGAGAAGTTTACTGTATATGCATGAAAACTATGGGCAGTCAGTTGCCACTGCTTATGGACATGTACTTTGGGATTGTCGTGTAAACAATGATGTCTAGTGCTAGGTTTTTTTTACAAACCATCGCCTCACTCAGATCTGTCAGCCTTCTCTACAATCTAGATTTGTCTGACCGTGGCAAAAATCTAAACCGCCGTTTAAAATGAGATTCCATATAGTCGGTGAGATTAAGGAAACCGCGATATCTGATGGCCATCTCTAAAGTGGTATGACTAAAATTTCTGTCAACTTTCTCTACAGTCTACATTTTTCAGCCTGTGATACCTGTTTTTTCCCATATATATATATATATATATATATATATATATATATATATATATATATATATAGTCATCCGCAATTGGCGTCTGTCGGCGATTCTACCTCTGAGCTATGGGCGGTCGGTAGAAGGAGGCATTTTTTTTAGCATGTATATTATCATTATAAACGCCCAATAGCCAGAGTGCTCTAATTCATTACTGAATATATATATATATATATATATATATATATATATATATATATATATATATAAGTTTCATTAAAAATGACAGACAAGGTGTTATGTTTCAGTTTTTTGTATAATTTTTTTTATCTGATCTTGTAATTTTTTAAAAATTATTTTAAAAAATTGTCTGAATGTTATTTAACCAAATGTTTTTGGCTATACTTTTACCTATTATCAAGGATTAATTTTACTGAATATATAAGGTGCTTGTGGGTATATGTAGAGACATAGGTGTGTTTTATATTCCAAACACGGTCAGCACATTGTTGCCATGTTCATAGTTGATATTATTAAGTGTGGATTTTTCATTTTATTAATAATTCTTCTATTATTATTTCATATAATTTATGTTCTTAAGAGAAAAAATATTTCGATCATATGAAAAATTATTTAAAAATTTAACCATAACACTTTGTCTGTCATGTTTAATGAAACGTGCATAAAAAGAGATTGCTGCCTAAATACAATATATATATATATATATATATATATATATAGAGAGAGAGAGAGAGAGAGAGAGAGAAAATAAAGTTGAAAATAAAGACAAAAATTCTCCAACATTTATTGATTTTCTTTTAAGCTTTATGCTCACATGAGCCATCTTCAGAGAGGTTTTTTAGACTGAAAAATTATAACATCCACCATCACCGACAATTTTATTTTGTGTTGTGATGGTGGATGTTATAATTTTTCAGTCTAAAAAACCTCTCTGAAGATGGCTCATGTGAGCATAAAGCTTAGAAGAAAATCAATAAATAATTATCCAAATGTTGGAGAATTTTTGTCTTTATTTTCAACTGAAATTAAAGCAAAAATACGACGTTTAGAACGGCTCATGATTAAACATAACAGACATTCATTGTCTCTTATATTTAACAGCATATGTTTAGAAAATTACTTGCTGCCTCGATACATTAAATATATATACATAGTTCTAAGGTAAGTTATATTTAAGGGTGAAAGTGCTCAATACTAGGGATAGATCGTATATAAACATAAACACTGAATTCTATCTTCAAGCATAAAACTAACACTCACCGTCGGTGTTAACTTCATTGTACAATTATATCTGTTTGTTTGTGTGTAAAATTTTACGCAAATATAACAATTATTATGGACGCATATGGAATATATTTAACCTATCTTTCTCTTCTTCCTAAGGTCGGTGAATTCAACACAAACGGTAGTCTGTCGCTCAATCCGAAATCTGTCAAAGGTTACAACGCTCTGCAAGATGTGATAAACCCGGTGTCCCAATGCAAACGATGGTGTCCTCGCTGCTACCAATGCGACCTAACCACCTCAAGCAGCCAGTCTCAAGCCAACAACTTTGCCCTGTACATGCCAGGAGATGTTCTTATTACTGCCGTTATGCCGGTGAGAATAAAAGGACAGACGCCTTTTGAATGCGGTTCCATCAACACGGAAGACGATGCCGATCAGCTCGTTCTCTCTTTACTCTATGCAGTAACAACAGCCAAGCAAAGACACCCTGGACTTCTGGACGGGGTGAATCCAGGCCTCTTGATCCTTGATTCCTGTGCCACAAAGGAGAGAGCTTTGATGGTAACAGGCAATTTTGAGTCATGTTTTCTACCAATTCGTCTACAGCGACCGGACAACGGGAGACAACGTCGGGATGCGAGCAGCAATAACAGTGCAAAAACGCAGTCGGCGAGGAACATTGACAATTACAAAACATGGGGAGCGAGCCCTCGACTTTCGCCTGTTTACATCTCTGTCGGAACGTCTGCCGTTTTGGACGCTCTGACCTCATCGATTTCAGATTTTAAGAAACCCGTATTAGCTGTTGACCAGCAGGGAAGGTCGCGCCGGGCTGAGCGAGAATCAGACCTATCAGACACAACCCTGTCTCTGAGTCTAGCTGCCAGAACCCGGATGGAGGCGATCGTCAGCTTGCTCCTAAAGTTCCAGTGGACTCATATTTCCGTTGTAGCATCAGAAAATATCGAGAATAGAAAACTAATTAAGTTGTTTAATGATTTAGCCAAAGAGGCTAAACTGTGTGTTTATCACGTATTGATGCTGGAAGATCCTGAATTGAGTGGAGACGATATATTCAGACATTCGGATAGAACACGGGGAAAGTCCAAACTTAAATTAATCAGCGAAAACCCCCTCTTAAAAATCAGCAGCGATGTGTCTAGTTCGTTTGCTTGTGCGCTGAGGGACTTGGCCAAGGATAACACGACAAGAGTAGCAGTTGCCCTGGTTAGTGAAGAGCATTTCTTGAAACTTAACGCGTTGGTCAAAGAAAATGGACTGTCAATAATTTGGATTTTCGATCAATCAGATAGCGGCTGGGAAGCAGATCTCTCCTCGGCGTCCATCCCTCTCGGCTCGTTCACCATCGGACGCCAGACACAAGTTTATCGTGGCTTCAAAGAATACTACACCCGCCAGTCGAATCGAAGAATAACTGACGAAAATATGAATCAAGCAATGAGTAAGTGGTTAGACGAACAGTGGGACGCGCGCTTTGGCTGCGATCTGCCCGGCCAAGATTCGAACTACGGCGTCGCGTGTCCGCGCGAAGAAAACCAGAGTCATATCATCTCACCGGTTACCACGGACGTTATACGGGCAGCCGACGCTGTGCTTTTTGCTTTGCAGACGGAATATGCTGGCAAGTGCGGAAACAAAGGCGGGCTGTGTGCAAAATTCGCTCGACAGAAACAGCCCATCACGCTGGCCTCGTTCCAGAAAGTGCTTGTTAACGCCGAGAACGACAGTTTCCAGTTCAGTCCGAGTAGGGAGGTGGACACGAGCATTGCCATTTACAACAGACAGGCGAAAGAGAACGGAAGTCATCTAGTGCAGGTGAGTCATCTGACGTTTACTTCCGGTTTTCATCTTCAATGCTCTGCTCATATATTTGTCTGACTCCCACATTCTGTTACTTTTCTCAAACTTTATTTATTATCACCCCTCACCTCTCCCCCCCCCCCATATATATATATATATATTGTAATTTTGTTATTACAATGGTTTATATCACTACACAAAAATTTTCATATTTCAGAACAATATTGTTCTTCTTCAGGTGAGCTCTACTCTGTATTGAGCACACGCTATAAGAGTAAATACTTAAACAGAAGTTTTTAATCTATCTGTTCTTTCACTTCCTTATATATATATATATATGTGTGTGTGTGTGTGTGTGTGTGTGTGTGTGTGTGTGTGTGTGTGTGTGTGAAAAGTGTATGTATATAATTATAAATATCAATATATATATATATATGAAATTTGTTATATATATATTATATTATTTATGTATTATATATGCGCGGTACTTATTTGAAAGCTCTCAATATCAGTGACAGAGTTGACATATTCATATAGATAAGTGTGAGTTTGTAACTCACACCTATCTATCTATCGATATATATATATATATATATATATATATATATATATATATATATATATATATTACTTTTGGTGATGCTTTCTTTATTATTAAGTTCTCTTATCTCTCTGAACTTTATTCGTTTTTTTTTTCACTCGTACTTTGCCTCGTATATATTTTAACATGTTTCTCTAACCCTATCTCATGCGTCTTCTTTCTTTCCGTACCTGCCTCTGCATATATCTTATTTCTGCTGAATAGCACGTATTGACGAGACTTTGATCTAATCGTTTCTATTAAACCGCATAATGAAGGTCGTCTAAAACGGGCATGCCTCCAGATCCTATCACACGAAGGCGGGTGTTCCCCAGGCATCTATCCTAGGCCCGACGCACTTTCTGATCTTCATCTATGATCTCCCTGATGTAATCAAATCCCAAGCTGACAACACCACCATTTACTCCTGCCTTAGTAAGAAATCTGCACAGGCGGACAAAGATAACCACGCCGCTGATCTTGACGTGAACCTCCAATCTGTGATGGACTGGAGTAAGAAATGGATCGTAAACATGAAAAGGTCCTCCAATCCGTGATGGATTCGGGTAAGAAATGGCTCGTAAACTTGAAAAGGTCCTCCAATCCGTGATGGATTGGGGTAGGAAATGGCTCGTAAAATTCAATTCTTCCACAACGAAGCTGCTGTCAATTAACCACCACAGACGACCGCACATCCCTCCCATTAGCATGGAACAGGCATGCCTCCCAGAGAGTAAAACACTACGCCTGCTTGGCCTGACACTCTCAGCGGACTTCAAGTGGAATGACTACGTCGAATCCATTGCTAAATCCGCTGCTATGAAAGTTGGCTCTCTGTGCAGGGCCCGGAAATTCTTTCCGCCTGAATCTATCCTGTACTTATACAAATCTACCATCCGCCCGTGTTTTGAATACTGTTGCCACATCTGGTCGGGTGCCCTTACTAATCTCCTCGGGCTTCTTGACAAAATACAGCGAAGAATCTGTAACGTGATTGATACCAACTTAGCTGACCGCCTGCAGTCACTCTCCCACTGGCGTGACGTGTCTTCCCTGTGCCTTTTCTAGAAATACGTTCATGGCTTCTGCTCTGATGAACTTAAATCACTGGTGCCCCCTAGGTGTGAGTTTGCACGAGATACTAGATTGGCAATTAGGTCCCACCCTTTTACAGTGAAAGCGATGAAATGTAACCGCAATTTCTACTCCAATAGCTTCTTTTCTCGCACTTCCCGTTTATGGAATTCCCTTCCGCATTCTTGCTTCCCCGACGGCTATAAACTCCAGGAGTTTAAATGTAAGGTCAGTAGACACCTCCTAACACACTAACCCTCCCACTCTCTCCAACTCTCCCCCTATGTACATCCTAACTCGTCTATCGATCTGTGTAACCCCCTGCGCTATAGCGGCAGTGGAATGACTTGCTTGGGGTGACATGATTAAAAAAAAAAACTTTAATGCTTCGAAAACAAAGTTGCTATCTGCCAACCACCATAAACAGTTCCTCCTGCTCCCCACCAGCATGGATCAAGCTAGTCTCCCCGAATGCAATGCACTGCGCCTCCTCGGTTTCAGTCTCTCTTCCGATCTCAAGTGGAACGATTACATTGAATCAATAGTTAAAAGGTGGAGTCACTGTGTCGGGCCAGGAAGTTTTTCTCGCTTTAGTCAATCTGCTATTCCTACTCGGTGTCCTCGACAGGATTCAGTAAGGGATCTGCAATGTAACCTGGCAGCTCGACTCCAGCCACTTTCTCACCAACGGGATGTGGCTTCCCTCTGTCTCTTTTACAAATATTTCCATGGCTTCTGCTCCGACGAGCTTTGCTCACTGGTGCCCTCTCTACAAGAATTTGCTCGCGCAACCAGACTAACAAGGACCCACCCTTTTACAGTTAAAACAACCAAGTGCGCCTCACTTCTATTCTTTGGCTTCTTTTCTCACACTTCCCGCCTATGGAACTCCCTTCCGTATACTTGCATCCCTGATAGCTACAATCTCCAAGAGTTTAAATGCTATGTCGATTGCCATTTCCTATCCCCTTGACACTCATCCCTCTCTTATCCTTTCGCCCAACACTGTATCTTGTTCTTCTCCTTTTTTCACTTTACTCTTGCGTCTCTTCACACCAGTATTGCAATCCTTTTCTTGCCCTTTCTTTGACACTCTCTGTAACTGGTTCCTTTTTCTCTTTACTCTCCTTCTATGTAACCTTTCGCTCTGCTCTTATGTCGCCCCCTGCGCACTAGTGGCAGTATTGCCTTGCTTGGGGTCAAACGATTTAAAAAAAAACTAACAATATTCTGGATGTGCGTTGTGATGCAGTGGATATCGACCCGGAATGAGAAATCGGGGAGCCGAGTTCGAATTTCAGTTGAATTCGTTGCATTCACTTACGCGCAGATACCCTTGGGAAAGGTCTTAATCCGTCTCTCTCCTCCAGTTATGGGTCAAATAACAGAACAGATTGGGTTCTATAGCTTGGTTGGCAACCAGTATCGCAGGAAGTAATGTGGGAAAATCTTCTGCCCAGTCAGTCATGTCTCTTTTGAGATATGATCGCCCAAGCGTGTATCACGTATGGCACTTAACTGACTGAATATAATAGTTAAATATATGAGTAAGGCTTCTACTGGGCATAAAGTGGGGGATCGGTTTTATATTGTTATGAAGTAATAAACTGATCCCCCACTAATTACTACTTAATAATATACTGCATCTCTTCCCTCTCTAGCTATGAGTCAAATAACAGGACAGATTAGGTTCTATAGCCTTGGTCGGCAACAAGTCTATCACAATGGCTATATACTGCGGGATAATCTTCTGCCCAGTCAGTCATGTCTCTTTCGAGACATGATCGCCCAAGCGTGTATCACGTATGGCACTTAACTGACTGAATAATATTCAACTGAGTAATTCATACAAATATATCCTCTTTCGTTTTTATTTTATTTACAAGCATTATTTTGATTTGTAGTTATAAATGAATAATTTTATAAACATACGTTGAGTCATAAATAGTTTTCGTTTCTGTTCCCCAAATTTATTATCTAAAAGCTGTTGTAGTGAAATATCCTGTCCTACACAGGAATGGGTATGGCCCGGGTTATACAAGACCGGGACTAGAACGAACTACAGAGTGATCGAGAGTCTTCGTCATTAAACGAGTGTAAGCGTGATTATACGAGAGTCATCGACTTTAGTCGAGAGCCATTGGCCTTAGACGAGAGTTAGACGTCACTAGACGGAAGCCTTCTTCTCAAGACGGACGCATATGTCTTATATAGAGACATTGCCTGCTTGATTGTTATTCTTGTTAACTGTTCGTTGGTGTACGTGTATTTGGTTTATTGTACTGAGGTATAATAAATCTCTATTCATATATCCTCAGTGTTAAGAATTATTTCTTGCACTATTCTTTCTCTGTTTATCCCCTCCAGGGATATAACAAAAAACATCAAGTGTAATTACATTTTATTTCTATATTCACCATTTTTCTTTTTTCTCATTTCACCCTTCGCAAGGTGGGACTTTCACTAGTACGCAAGGGGTTACAGTGGGAGAAAAGACTAGGCATAAGAGGTATTGAAGATGTGCTTGCAGGAACACCCTTCCATGCATGATATGGCACTGTAAGAACCCCTATATGATGTGACTGTTGATAAGAATGGCCTCTCTAGACGCTATATAAGAGTTTGGGCTCTTAATTAACAGTCGTGAAGTAGCAACCAGAAAATTGAGTGATTGAGAAGTTCAGGGTTTGAATGCTAGTAAGGTCAGTGACAGTGTGTTTAAACCACCTGGTATTATTAATGTCACTTAATAGAACAAACTAGTTCCATTTTCTTCCTTTGTTATTCTTGCTGTTGTGCAAGGTCAGGTGAATTTTTCTGTTGTTATTCTTGACTAGCAGTATAGCCCGGTGTTGCTCGAGTGTAATGAAAGCTTTAAAACTCACCCATGGTCCCATGACCTGACCAGAAGCCTAAAGAATATTTGTGTGAAGTTTGGTGAGAATCAGATAAAAATTGTGGTTTTGTATAAAGGACATACAGACAGATAAACAGACACACACACAAACATCTTGTCTTTTGTATATATATATTATCGATTTTCTGCACTATTGTAAGAACTGCAACCTTGAAACTTCTGAATATCGTTTCTCATGTCTTTGTCTATGAGTGTATAAAATTTGATTAAAATCGGATCACTCTTTCTAAAACCCGATTTGTTCGATTATCAATTATAGATATTTATCGGGGGTACCTCGACACAAAACCTAGCTAATAACACTCGCAGACGCTTATAGTACAACTGTGTAAATTTTCAAGAAAATCGGCTCTATTCTAGGTCAGGTCCTATGCTTTACTTATCTACATTAACGATCTCCCAAATGTAATAAGATCCCAAGTAGGCATATACGCTGACGACACTACGGTTTACTCTCGCATCGATCAAAAATCTGTCGAGGCTGGCAAAGCAAACCTCGCTGCCGAGCTTGAAAATTATTTCCAATCCTAGGGTAAGAAAAGGCTCGTGGATTTTAATGCTTCTAAAACAAAACTGCTATCTATTAATCATCAAAGACAATCACTCCTACCCCCCCATTAGCATGGATCAGGCTAATCTCCCTGAAAGAAAAACACTGCGCCTCCTCGGGTTAACTCTCACAACAGACCTCAAGTGGAATGACTATATAGAATTCATAGCTAAATCCGCTGCTAAGAAGGTCGGTTCTCTGTGTAGGGCCAGGAAGTTTTTCCTGTCTGAAAACATCCTGCACATATATAAATCTACCATCCACCCGTGCATTGTATACTGCTGCCATATCTTGTCGGGTGCTCCTGCTATCCGCCTAAGGGTCCTTGACAAAATCCAACGGAGAATCTGTAATGTGATTGATCCCGACTTGGCAGCTCAGATCCAGTCCCTTTCTCACCGGTGCAATGTGGCTTCCCTGTGTCTCTTCTGCAAATACTTTCAGGGCTTCTGCTACGATTAACTTAGCTCACTGGTGCCCCCTACGTGTGTATTTACTCGAGCAACAAGATTAGCAACTAGTTCCCACCCTTTTAGTGTGAAACCAATAAATTGTAAACGCAAATTCTACTCCATTAGATTTTTTTTCGCACTTCCCGCCAGTGGAATTCCCTTCCATTTACTTGCTTTCCCGACAGCTACAATCTGCAAGAAGTCAATAGTCATCTCCTATCTCACTAAGCTTTATCTTCTCTCTCATGCTCCTTTCTCCGTTCACTCCACTCTCTTCAGTATTCTCATCCTTCTCTTACCCAGTTCCTGACACATCCTATAACCTGTCACTCTTACTCATAACTTTCCTCCTATGTAACCCCCTGCACGGCAGTGATAGTAAAATACCTTGCTTTTGGGCGATATGATTATAAAAATAAAGTTTGAACTTTAATTCCGTTTTCCAGGTTGTGTCGATATTTAAGTCATATCGATCGGCTTTCTTTTCGAGACAAAATGTGCAGCCTTATTTCTTTTTGAATAACACTTATAATTTTGCTTTTTACAGGTTGCAGAGTGGAGAAATAGAATCCTAACACCGACCAAAGGGAGACAAATCAAGTTGTACGATCGCACTGGAGAAGAATTGGATCGCAACAACGCGGACCTGCTAATGCCTCCGCCTTCATGCATTGGTACCCGCTGCAGTTGTGTAAATATACCCACAGATCCGACCCCGACAATCAAATCACTGAACAGCTCTACGATGTCATTGACTTTGCGACGCGAAGGCTATTCCAAGTCAACTGGCCAGTTCACCGGTACAATCTGGGCGACAGTTGTTATGACCGTAGCGGCCGCTGGGGTCCTCACGGCAATCGGCATATTCTTCTACTTGCTTTATAAATATTGCTCAGGCACTGGTGGTGGGAGGCGCTACTCTCTGCTGGGAATGTTGCTGTTGTTTGCCATTGTGATCCAGTTTGCTACCATGCTCCCATTTGTATTTACAGCCAACGAACTCATCTGTGAGATGCGATATTTTGCACCTGGTTTCGGTTATTCTCTTACCTTGGGTATAATCCTCGTCAAATTAATGAACCTCTACGATTATCGGATGATAGGTCTTGGCGGAACCCTGTCCGGTATGAACCAACTGTTGATGGTGTTGTTCGTGGCCGGCGTCCAGGTGGCCGTCGGAGCGCAAAGGTGGCTACTGAAGGGGTCGGTTTTTGTGCGAGTAGTGACCTACTACGGCGTGACCATGTACGGCTGCGCGTTCGACAAACTAGAGTTTGTCTACTATCTCGGCTACCCGATGTTTTTACAAATCATCTGTCTACTTTATTCCATTGGGATGTACAAAGAGAAGCGAAATTTGCGAGAAGCCAAGTATGTCCTTATAGCCAGCACGCTGTGTATTTTTGTTTGGGTATCATGGCTTCTTGTCTATTTCCTACGACCGGACGATCTGACGCAGCCGGCCATTGCCGTGGGCATATTGGTCAATGCATGCATGAACTTGGCGGTCATTTTCATTCCAAAGATTCACATGATGGCCACTCTTAAGTATGACGTCAACAAAACATCGCAGGACCATTACAGTACCAAGGCTGATTCGGATTTTTTCTTTGAAAGACCTTTCTCTCTTCCAGGAACTTTGAAAACCTCAGTTTCAGATAAAACTTATTCAAGATCTTATACTGCCTTCCAGAATTTTGATCACTCTTCTGGGTCTGTGTAACATAGTAAATTTTAGTAGATAATTGTATTATAGATATACATGCCATATTTGCCGGCCTATATTTAAATAATAAATGCGTAACGGAATATTACAGTGCGTCATATACACTGGTATTATGGATAAGCAGCTGACCACTAAAGGCTCAATCTATAACAAATACTCTTTTGAAATATATTGATTTTTTCTACAGAAAATTCCTTTTTAAAACTAGACTGTCTTCTGCGTGCATTCTCTTATAGGCCGGCAAATAGGAGCGCGCATGCGCACACACATACATGCATATATATATATATATATATATATATATATATATATATATATATGCGAAACAGGCTTGTATGTGTATTACTAATATATATATATATATATATATATATATATATATATATATATATATATGAACAAAGACAAAAGGAAAACCTTTCTTTACCGACGCGTTTCGTCCTCTGGTCTTTGTCAAAGCAACTGTAAGGATTTTATTTTGCAACAAGTAATTTTGCATTTGACTTCATAAAGTCGATCAGGGGAAGAAACTCGTCATTGTTGCCCTCTTGTCTTTATTCATGTTGTCTTTTTAGAAATATATGTTTATTTACCTTTCAATATTTCACACACAAACATCCATAATGGTGGACACTGTGGTCAACGCCGGGTGGTGACTGTCTGTTTCCTGCTGGACTATTTATATATGCTTGGCAATATATTGACCAGTATATACAAATAGTCGTGCCCAACACACATGATCTGAAAATTACGCTCAAGTATGAAACTGATTTTCGCCACCTGGCGTTGACCTTAGTATGCACTTTGATATTTACATACGCTCTATCCCTGATAATGACCACTTATGCATATCATACCTTAAAACTATATTTTTATCATATATATATATCATGAAGAAGCGTATAAAGTTGCATGTTTACTATGTTATTCACAAATTTGCGTGCGTTCAGAGGATCTGCGTGCTTTCAGAGGGTATTATTTTATAGAATGGTAAAATAGGACATCGTCAGGAATTGTATAACTCTATCAGTGTAGGCTGGGCTCTCTAGACTTGGCTGAAAAGAACAATTCTGAATACAAAACTGCTCAAAAGGCAACGAGAAATCCTTCCATTAATCACAAGAAGGTATGGTAATTCCTATTTAGTAAATGCAACGGACCCGTCGTTAGACTTGAAAAGATATGGTATTCACACACACACACACACACACACACATATATATATATATATATATACTGAACAGTTATAGATTAAATTAGACCAGTAAAGAGCTGTATTACAAAGTGTTCAATGCGTGTTTGAAAGAAGTTGAAGATTAAACATGTAGAATATTTAGATATTTAGGTAAGGAAGATTAGCCGGTTACGCTGACATAGTTTCGAAAAAGTCGAAACCATGTCAGCGTACCTAGCGGATCTTCCCTGGCTATATAAAAACATAGTAAGAAAGCATGTAGCTTTTAAACCCACTGTTCATGCCTTTACTTTTATAAAGAGTGCTTGATACAACTTAGAGCTTTATATTGTAATGCTTGTTACACGGCCATATCACCTTGAAAACATTGGTTCTCACTTGATCACCGAAGTTGAGCGGCGTTTGGCCTGGTCGGTGCTTGGATGGGTGACCACTTGGGAGTGCCAGGTGCTGTAAGCGTTTGGTGACGGATGTGCGTTGTGGTGCAGTGGATGTTGGCTTGGAGGGAGAAGTTGGTGAGCCGAGTTCGAGTTCCAGTTGAGTACCCTGTATTCACTTGAGCACTGGTGCCCTTTTCTTTATTTTATTTTTTTTTCAATTGGAGTAGATAAACTGTCGCCCGGTTCACACTCCACCCACGTCTATTGAACAGGTGAAGAGGCTCATCCCTTGTTTCCTGTTTAGGATGCGGTTTCCAGCTTTCTCTTTTCCAGTCTTTTTACTTTTACGTAGCCCCCTGCGCATCAGTGGCGTTATTGCCTTGCTTGGGGTGATATGATTTAAAACAAAAAAAAAGGCATAGTATCACTACACAAAAGTTTTCGCGTTTCGGAACCACGTTTGCTCCTCATCTGGTGATGAGGTTTAACGCGACAATTTTGTGTAGTGATACTATGCTTTTATAAACCATTGTAACAAACATTACAATATATATATATATATATATATATATATATATATATATATTTCACAATAAATATTTATTGTGTATGTGGGCAGCAATCCTTCTTTTATACAAGTTTGATTGAATACGACTGACAAGGAACTGCGATTCAGTTTTTTAGTCATTTTTCTTGCATTATTATAAGGATATTTCTTTAACTCACTGTCTGGAGTTACGAAAATGTGTGTCATTGGTAACAAGAATTTATCGTAAATAATCAGGCCGGTAGAAATAAATATATAGTACTGTTTGATTATAAATAGAATATCTACTTAAATACGAGTATCGATCAAAAATAAGGTTCAAACAAATAATTTCAAATTGTCGGTTGTTTATAACCAGTTTCGTTAATCTTCGTTGATTTATTTATATATATATATATATATATATATATATATATATATATATATATATATAATCCAATTCTATGCAATTATTTTTAAAAGAAAAACCCCAAATCACAGCATGCCACTATAGTGTCTCTTTATTTTTCATTTTTCTATCAGTCTCTGAAGAAGCTTTTGTATTAGGCAAACCTGTTAGACTGACATACATTTTCTATTAGTTCTTTTTATTTTATTCTATTATCTTGTTAGATTCTGATCCATATATTCGACTTATATATATATATATATATATATATATATATATATATATATTGGGGAATTGATATTTGTAATGGATACTCATATTTGAATAGATGCAATAGTGACTGTGGAATGCCTTGCTTGGAGTGAAATGATTAAAAATATATATATTTATTTACACTTACGGGTTTGAATATTCGAGAAATCTACCGGCGGGTCGATATTCTTCTAACGAGGTTAATCGAATATACAGGCCACTAGATTTAAATAAATAAATAGATTGTTTCATAATTAAAAATCTTCTCAAATATGAGTATCCATTACATATAATGTTTAAAAAAATAAATTTAAATATATATATATATATATATATATGTTGAACAAAAAATTCCGAATCTCTTTATCTAGGGAATAGTCTATTTTAAGGTTGAAATAGATTATCTCCAAATGAAGAGATTCCAATTTTTTTGTTTAATAAATATTTTCTCTGCAATCAAATACTTTAAGCTGTGGATCATTTTTTTAATCTTTTATAAATTTTAATATTATTATATGCACTTGGATTATTTATCAAGGTAATTTTCTTGCCACGAATTATTAACCGTATATATACAAATTTTAAAAAACTAAAATTAAATTACAAAAAATAAAAATAAATTTAATTACATTGACCCCTTTTGCTAGATCAGTGTTAATATTGCCAACGCGTAATAAAAACATTAGATGTTTATTATGAGTGTAAGTATATATAAGCGAAACACACTTAAACAGACACAAGTTTTTTCTTCTACATTTTATATTCATCTATAGCTTTATTACACGTGACACATATCTGACCAATGAAATCAAGCCTCAATCAACATACTGTCTCTTAGATTTTTAAATCGTTCGTCTTTAATAAATCTCTGAAGAAGCTTGTTAAAGTGAAATATGTTAAAGTCACTTTTTCCTACTTGTTCTTTACTTATTCTATTCACACACACACACACACACACACACACACACACACACACACACACACATATATATATATATATATATATATATATATAGTCATCTGCAGACAGATCTGTCTCGCTGTATCACAGCTCATCAGTACGGTGAGACAGCCGATTGCTTTTTACCCAGCATTGAAACCCGACCGAACTGGCGTCAGTTGGCGATTCTACCTCTGAGCTACGGTCTCTCGGTAGAAGGAGGCAGACTTTTTAGCGTGTATATTATCATTATATACGCCCACTATCATTATATACACCCAATAGCTGAGTGTTCTAATTCCCTACTGAATGAACGATGCGTAAATGCCAGAGTAGTCACTGTTTTTCAAAGTCCACCATTATATATATATATATATATATATATATATATATATATATATATATATTCCCATCCCTATATATATGGATGGGAATATTTTTTAATTTCAGAACACGGCCAGCACGTGGTCGCCGTGTTCATTGTGGATATTTTTTAGATTTGGCTTCTTTTTTATTGTTAACATTTCCATTATTTTAACTGTTTTTTTTTTGGGGGGGGGGCTTATGAAGAAGTAAATTATGTTCGTATTTTCAGCAAGTTATTTAGATACATATTCAGTTAAACAAATACAAACATCCTTGTTAATGGCTAATAGATTAGTTGAAATCTTTCGGATGTATAAATCATTTAAACATTTTTTTTACACTATATGTCCAGAAAAAAATCGTTTGTACGAATGCAAGAAAAATTGAATAAAAAGCGTAACCGTCGGCCATCTTATATGACTTTGGCTTTGTCCCAAAGCGAATGATGCTTAAAGTAAATTATGCATAACTTTTCGCTGTCTTATTACGATTTTCCGTGCCGTAATGGACAGTCGCTTCCCGGTTATGACAGTCGTACCAATTTACATTTTCAACGCTCCGGTGACATCGACAAATGACTACGTGTCAGGATTCAACTGGTTTTACAGCGTAGCGGATATTTTTACAGAATCATTCTTATAAAAGACGAATCCTTAACATAATGAACATATACATAAAACAAGGCTGTGGTTCATGTATTTCCATGTAATATAATCTGCATACAATATATTATAGCATATATAACCGATCCAAATTCTTTTTACTTTTTTGTATCCCTAATTTGAACGTAAGTAAATATAACGAAGCAATTAATTAGAACTCAGATCACCGATTTTCAATTCCTAGCACTTATTTATTACACCACCCGCACATTCAAGCTTACTGGCTATTACTCCTAGGCGGTCACCCATATAGCTACTGTCCAGGTTAAGCACAGTTTCGGACTTGACATTTTTTTTTCTATAATCATTTCACCCCACGCAAGGCAAGAATGCCACTGGTGTACAAAGAGATACAGTGAGAAGCAAGAAAGAAAGAAAAAGAGAGGGAAAAACACAACAGCAACAACAAATAAGTACAGGAGATGCTACATGATTTCCATCTTTCTTTTTATCCTTTCATAAAATAAAGATGGAAACCAAGTAAATCATAAATAAAAACAAAGTACTGATAACACTTACCGATTTGACACTATACTACTATACCGTGTTGAATACACCGGTTCCCGTCCGATCAGCGAAGTTAAGCAACATCGAGCCTGGTCAGTACTTAAATGGGTGACCATTTGGGAATACCAGGTGCTGTAAATGTAAAAACCAAGAATGGTCTACCGGTCCTCCAGGTTTGGGGGTTGGGTGCAGGGCTAACAACCTTGCCCCGTAAAAAACAGTTTGTTACAGAGACAGCAAAAAAGTTGCTGCCCTATGCACCATCTGGGTGTGATGGATAAATGATGACTATTGTTAAACTGACTACCCGTTTAAAATGATCTAAATTCAATATTTATCTTGATGGTTATCATGACTTAGGATTATCTAATAAATGCTAATCTACAAAAATTATCCTCGCAACCAAAAATATTTTCCATATACACCATTTTAACATATCGCAGCGCCAATCAATTTATGACAAAAGTAAACTAAGGACAATCATATATTTGATTTTCTAAACGCAGCTTAGATGTGGCACAAGGAAGAGAGTATGGGGCACCTAGTGAGGATCGAACTCATTACTCAGCTGTAATAGGTTCCAGTGTGACAAGCTTACTAACCATTATACCACGTCAAGGTACCCAGGAAAATCAGACATAGCTGGATTTTAGATTGAATTTTTTGGCCTGATACACATATTGTGCTTGTATCTACAGTTTAGATGTGGCACAAGGCCAATTGTATAGGGCACCTAGTGAGGATCGGACTCATTACTCAGCTGTAATAGGTTCCAGTGTGACAAGCTTGCTAACCATTATACCACGTCAAGGTACCCAGGACAATCAGACATAGCTGGATTTTAGATTGAAATTTTTGCCCGATACACATATTGCGATTGTATCTACAATCACAAAGACAAAAAGAACATCAGATGCTTATATGAATGCCTGTAACTCCAAATAGAGCTATGGTCAGAGAGACGTAACGTGAGTCTTCTTGTTAAACATGTAGTAAAATACCCAATGTAATTATTTACGAATTTGGATTGATCAAGGACACAGCTCTTTAAAGGACATATTAATTGATAAATTCTCCGACCATAAATATATTAGTTCTATATTTAAATGCAAACTCTGTCTGTAACATGCAAACTCTGTCTGTAACATGCAAACTCTGTCTGTAACATGCTAATCGATCATACAAATATAATAGCATCATCCAAATGTTAAAAAAAGGCTAAAAATAATAGAAGCATTATTAATTAAAAACAAAAAAATAACACTCAACAATATCAATATGAATACGGCTACAATTTGCTGACCGTTTTTGGAAAATAAAACATCCCGATTATTCTCCATAAAGACAATCTATATATTCAGTTAAGAATAAAATAAAATTCATTCTTCATAATGGCTAAAATATAGAACTGAAAGCACTTGGATAAATAAAACATTGGAAATATTTTTTATATAATTTATTTACTGAAGAAAAATATCATATTACATAATTTATATTTAACTTAACCACAACACCTTGTCTGTCATTTTGAACGAAACTTACATAAAAGAGGGATTGATGCCTAAATATACAATATATATATATATATATATATATTAATCAAGTTTACCCAAAGCAAGGCATTAAAGCCACTAAGACACAAGGGGGGGGGTAAGGGTTTACTAGGTATGAAATAATTAGAAAACAGGATCACCACTAAGAAGCGAGAACAGAAGAAGAGTAATCAGGAAGAAAGTAGATAGGAATTGACATTGCACTTACATTTTTGCAGATTAAAACTGGATAGAAAGCTTATGGAAGAGAGAAAGAGTTTCTATGCGTGTGTTTTGTTTTTTGTTTTCTTTTTATATCGAATTTACCATGCTAGGCAGTACAGTCACTAAGACAGAAGGTGTGTGGGAGAATTAGAAAACAGAGGCATTATTGAGGAACGAGAACAATAGAAGAGTAATCAGGAAGGCAGTAGGTAACGACTGACATTACATTTAAATTTTTGAAGATCGAAAAGTTGTTGAAAGTAAAAAGCTGGAAGAGAGTTCCATAAACGAGAAGTGCGACAGAAGAAACTGTTAGCATAGAACTTACGGTTACATCTAACCAATTCACTTGTAAGTTCATGTAACCATGTTGCTAATCTAGTACTGCGCTTAAATTCATAAAGTCTAGAGACCATAGCGAAGGGCTCATCCGAACAGTTACCATGAAAGTAATTATAGAGAAGGTACAGGAAAGCAACTTTACGGCGAGGATAAATGGTCAGAGATACCATGTCAGGGTCAACAATATTGCTGATTCGTCTTTGAAATTCATCAAGAATATCTAATTATGCAAAAGCACCGGACTATATGTGGCAACAATATCCGAGGTATAGGAGAATACTAGACTTATATATATGTAAGATATATTCAGGTAAGAAATATTCAGGTAAGAATAGGTAAGATATATTCAGGTAAGAAAATTGTCCAGCGCAACACAGCAAACCAGCTTTCTTATCAGCAGTCCTAGCAAACGATTTAATATAGTCTTTCCAATTCCTGTCAGCCGAGAATAGCCCGGGAAGACACGACGAGTCACTCTCTTGGAGGTTAGCATCAGCCATACTAATGAAAAGCATAAAAGAGTATGCAACCATGTATAAATGTGAATAGGTTAGCGTGCGTGCATGCGTGTGCATCTGCGGCATCAAGTGAGACTTCGTTCGCGCCCACATAAAGATTAAATAACAAAGTCCTTGTTCCTTCTATTCAGTTGTTTACAGCGCGTTTTCCAATACCATCACCAGAGCAGAAAATCGCCAATGCATACTTCTTTATCAAATAATATGGAGGAGAAGGCTGTTAGCAACGTGCAACTCGGAGCCCACGTCTATAAGAAAAGGAAATGGACCATCTTCTTTTATTTTCAAGGTGACAGCAATAATAATAACTGGTTTTTAACCCGTGAACATTTCATGGTTTTCCTATTTTAATATTCTGATGAATCTTATTTCTTGAGTTAATGATCGAAATAAGCTTATGACGAGTTCTATATCAACGAATTATTTGTAGAAAAATCCATCATCGTATCGTTAAATATTTGAATATAACAACTTTAACAAAATATTGCAATAACAATCATAAATATGAATTCTGGTCGTTAAGTGGGTAGAAAGAAAACAAACTGAACTTGACAACGATTTCCATTTCACTGAAACAGACGTTAAAATTCCCTTCTTTCGTTGTCCTTTCCTCTCTTTTCACACGAACAAAACGGAATAATCCGTTATTTATGAGGTATTAACGGGAGACGTTAAACAATTAATTCTATATTCCCTTCTTTCTTTCTTTCATTTTCTAAATGAAACTGTAGCCGTTAGGAGTTGGTTAATGTTTCTTTGATTCGGCCTTGTGTCAGACATAACCGAACTCCCTACAGCTTACAGGATTTATGCAGAATTATCATCATCAGAAGGTTTTCATCAGAAGGTTGGTTGTCGGTAGGTTGGAATATGTGGAGTTGTGTAGAATAAAGTCAGAATAAAATATACATTTTCCATGTTAAAATAGAAATTTATTAAAAGGAAAGAATAACACAAGCTGTAGAAGTTAATGTGCAAATAGGAACATTATTTAAAAATTAAGGGTAGAGTTCGTGTTCAATGATAAAGTTATGTGTACCAAGATTTGTAGAAAATGTTCGTAGTAGTAATTGTTGAAAGAGTATATGCGTATGTGCGTATGTATGTGTTTGTTTGGTAGGAATGTCTTTGGATGGAGAAGAAGAAGTAAAAGAAAGCAGCACACGAGAAGGAAAGAGAAAGTGAACAAGGCGTGACCTGACCTTACCTCCGGGTCGATATGAAGTCGAAGTTACAATTTAGTTTTGTCTTTCTCGCTGTTTCCATCCTACTGACTGACTGGCGCTGATCGGGACCCTGTTATTGTCATTAGATTTTCGCACTGACTCGCGAAGTTCTCAAGTCTTGCAAGTCGCTCCCATTGGTCAAAAATCAATTTAACACCTACTTGCAAAATTCGGTTTCGACTTTTTCTTTAAGCACATGGTCAATCCTTTTATCTATTTGGGAAAAACCAGGATATCACACGTCATTGTGAATTTATGTAATAGTGAAGAAGAAAGTTGATTTTAATTCTTAATTTCCTATCCACTACAAAACCAAATAGTGTCTTTTTCTATCTTTGCACGCGGTCAAAATGGAGGAGTGCATTATTCATGAGGTATTGGCAGGATATATTAAACACTTCTTTCTTTCTTTCTTTCTTTCTTTCTTTCTTTTTTTCTCACTGAAATCAAGTTGTGTCTTTTCCAGAACAGTCACGAGACAAAATTGATTTTAAACTTTAACATCCGCTACTTGTTAACCAACGCCCCCCCCCCTCAAAAAAACACTGCTATATGTGAACTTCAAATGAGGTTTGTGTAACTTAATTTTTAAAAGAAAATATAATTCATTCATATTTAATAACAGTAACATAGATTCGTATGACCAATATATTCCCTAATCTTAGTAGAATATTAAGAGAAAGAAAAAATTCGCTGAAAACAAAAAAGAGAGTACTGGATTGTTATGTGATGTCTATCCTTCAATATGGCACCGAATGTTGAACAATATCATCAAAAATGAAGAAAAGACTTGAAGCAACTGAAATGCAGTTCTACAGAAGGATGCTGAGGATACCGTGGACGGAACATGTGAGCAACGACGATGTTTTTAGAAAGGATGGATACGAGAAGGAAACTGATACGTAATATCAGGAAAAGCCAGATGAAGTTTTCGGAAAGTAATGAGGAAGGAGGGCTTGGAGAACCTGATGCTCACGGGACGGATAGAGGGGAAGAGAGACAGAGGAAATCAACGCATGACATACTTGATGGGCTTGAGCAGATGGATGGCGAAAAAGAGATTAAGTGAGATAACAAGAGAGGGGATATTAATATCAACAAAGGATAGAAAGATGTGGAGGGCCATGATCGTCTCCGTTCTGAAGGGACATGGTACATACAAGAAGAATAAAAACATAGATAATTAATTTGAAATCTCAAAGCCATGAGAGAAAGCCTTGACAAGCGGTGACGTTAATATTACCCAAAACTACTGGCCGATATATATTTACTAAGTTTAGCTTAGTGTGACACAAGGCTAAATAAAGAGACAGAGAAAGATATAAAAGGAGTGATCAGCTGAGCTTTTTCGAATTGAAGGCACACTTTAAATCAGTGCAATTTCTCATCTTCATCTTCAGCACAAGCGATCAAATATGGTGAATGAGATGCGAGCCCAATTATGGTTGAATGAATACAAGGCGTTTGCAGGCTGATCACTCCGCAGGTCTATGACATGTTAGACATCACAGGAGCCAAGTGGGCGAAGAGTTATCAAGTTGTCTAAGGAAGCTGAAGAGGTTGTTTAAAGATAACAGTGGATCAGGGAAGAAAAGCTGCGGATCAGGCGACACTACCATGATATGAGCCAAGGTTTCATGAACTCTGGCTGAGCAGCCATAATGAGCCAGTTTGTCTGATCGCTGAAAAGCTCCAAACATCTTTTTCAACATCCTTCTCACCAAAAAAAGCCAACTTCTAGAACTATGCTGGGCGGGGCTTATTCACAGTTCAAATATATGACCCGCCAGTGCCAATTCAAAATTATCATTTTTGTCTTCCCTGCTATTTAGCCCATAGCTTGAGGGAGAATAGATGGGTTCCTACCTTTCCCAATGATATTTGTGTGAAAGTGAATATAACGATCTTGGTCGGAATTCGAACTCTTTGCTCAGATATCTCAGGCTGAAGAGACTGTGCCTGCCTCGAAAATCAGAATTCAAAAATCATTTATTTTACTCGTAAACATGTTTTTTTATTACTACTCTTATAAATCATTTTCCAGGTGATTCAAATGCTTTGGAACAAACCTTGATATGATTCTATGAGCTAGGTAACTTGCCAGAAAATATTGGCTCGGTAGGGATTTCAGTGCTATATTCTTCTGGCCGTGTGCCAAACTCTGTTAATCTTAGTAAATAAATAAATATTTTATCGGATAGCCATGTTTTATGTTTAAAAATGAAAAAACAAAATATTTTCAAAAATTATTTAATATTTACATGTACTTTCTAAAAGAGTCTCACATTACTTTGAACTTAGTCACATGTGGAAATTTACCAGGTAATCACCCTGCCAAATCAGGTCGCGTGTGAAAAAGAGGTTGCTCGGTAAGGCGGTAACCTCTGCCAGCTGCCAGATACCAAACTCATGATGACAAAGTACGGATCTCCAGTATTGGCCTCTCTATCCATTTAAGCACTCTAAGAAATGTTTGTTCAGAAAGCTAACCCATGGGTATAATTGACCCTCAAGAATAGTTTGCATTAATTTAAAGTTCAAACATCATTTAAGCAAAGACATATTTTCAAACCCCAAAAATTAGTGTTAAGTAAAAAGTCTGCACATAAGATTGGCACTATTATTACCTGAACGCAGCTTCCGTATTAATTCAACTCACGACATAAGTGAATCAGTGATCACACCATGATAGGCTTCCTAGCAAAAAATAATTGCAGAAAGCAGTTTCTAGTTTTCATCACCGGCTTCTTGGGAACTTATACATTACCCCAACAGTAGTATCCCGAGTAATTTCAAAACTTGACCCCCATGAGGCAAGTGGTGGTGATAGAATCCCAGTGATTGTCCTTAAGAAATATGCCCCTGAAATCTCCTCTGTCCTCTCTAAACTGTATAACTACTGCCTTTCTACTTCCTCTTTTCCTGCATGCTGGACGTTCTCTTCTGTCGTTCCTCACCATATTTGATCGCTTGTGCGATCAAATATGGTGAATGTGATGCGAGCCAATTATGGTTGAATGAATACAAGGCGTTTGCAGGCCGATCGCTCCGCAGGATCTATGACATGTTAGACATCACAGGAGCCAAGTGGGCGAAGAATTATCAAGTTGTCTAAGGAGGCTGAAGTAGTTGTTTAAAGATAACAGTGGATCAGGGAAGAAAAGCTGCGAATCAAGCGACACTACCATGATATGAGCCAAGGTTTCATGAACTCTGGCTGAGCAGCCATAATGAGCCAGTTTGTCTGATCGTTGAAAAGCTTCAAACATCTAATGACCCCACGAAATATTTCTACGAGTTATTTCACAGAGTAATCAATGTGATATATATATATATATATATATATATATATATATATATATATATATATATATATTGTATCAAGGCAGCATATAATTTTCTAAACATATACTATTAAATATAACAGACAATGAATGCCTATTATGTTTAATCATGATCCGTTCTAAACATTGTATTTTGGCTTTAATTTCAGGTGAAAATATTTGGATATTTTTTTTTATGCGAGCCGAAATCTTAGAACCAATTTTTGTCTTTATTCTCACCCGAAATTAAAACCAAAATGCAATGTTTAGAACGGCTCAGGATTAAACATAATAGACATTCACTGTCTGTTATATCTAACAGTATATATATATATATATATATATATATATATAATTCCTATATTACATACTCTTACATAATTATATTGCATTCATTATATATATATATATTACAAACTTTATTCTCTATATATATGTATATATTAATAACTATACATATTATCCTACGTTTATAGCATGACTCGGGGTTTCATGCCCTACGCAATCATCAGGTGCATGTCATGAAGTGACTGTTCTGGGATTAGAATTTCTGGTTCTCGCAACGTTTAGGGTAATTATTTATTATAATACTGTAATGATAGTTTTAGATTTTTTAATTTCGTAATTTGATTTAAACTAAAATTTAAACCTGAAATTAAAAAGTAAAAACGTTGAATTAATAGGAAGAACATTTTTAGGGCATTGAGTCTACGGTTTACGAATCAAGGGGGGGATTATTTATTGATTTTAGTTTAGGGGAAAAATTAATAATAATAATAATGATAATAATTGTAAAAAAAATTCTATATAGAAAAATCTATATTAATCCGGGCCAATGTATTTCAGTAGATACTTATTTATATGTTTGCATGTAATCATCTATTCATTTATTTAGCAAATTAGGTTTATTTAAGTGTTTTCAGATAACACTATTTTCTAAAAGGCATAAATAACATCTATTTCTTTTTCCTTTATAAGGTTTGGCTTTCACGATGATAACTGGGCTTTCAGTCAGCAAAAAAAGTATACACACTTCAAGAAAGGAAAAGCTTGTATAGATATTGTAATACTCAATTTTTTCTCAGACAATAATTCAAATATTCAGAAAACACGAGATTAATAGAAGTTATCTTTGGTCCCACAAGAGATGCTCCTAATGGTGGCCTTTAGTTTCCAGGAATTTATTAGTTTGACGAACTATTGGTCGAGCAAAGTGTCCAATGGGATTTCTGCACATATATTGTAATGCCATCTGTCTACAAAATACTGTGCTACAGTAAACAGTGTTAGCGAAATTTGATAAAACTAAGAAAGAAAAGAGTTTCTTCTTATCTGGTGTATAATTTTTGGTTGGCGGAATTTATATATATATATATATATATATATATATATATATATAGTCATCCACAGACAGATCTGTTTCGCAGCTCATCAGTACGGTTAGACATCCGATTGCTTTTCCCCCAGGAATGAAACCCGACCGAAATGGCGTCAGTCGCCGATTCGACCTCTAAGCTATGGACGCTCGGTAGAAGGATATATATATATATATATATATATATATATATATATATATATATATATATTCTAGGCATATGCTATTAAATATAAAAGACAATGAATGTCTATTATGTTTAATCATGAGCCGTTCTAAACGTCGTATTTTTGCTTTAATTTCAGTTGAAAATAAAGACAAAAATTCTCCAACATTTGCATAATTATTTATTGGTTTTCTTCTAAGCTTTCGGCTCACATGAGCCATCTTCAGAGAGGTAGTTTAAACTGAAATATTATAAAATCCACCATCGCCGACGATTTTATTTTGTGTTGACATAAAACTCCGCTTGGCAACGGCAATAGTTACCAAAAATAATAAACGCAGTTCTTAAGTTTGCGATGCGGTTTTATGACGTCACACCGCGGGATAGCGCGAAATGACAACAAAACCATGTAGTCAAATGCAATGTAATATGTTATTTCCTGTTTTAAAGTTGATTTTATTGAGTGTTGGTTGTTTTGATTTGATGTACATGGCCTCCAATATCTGCAGGTTCCTCTTACTGTGTGTATGAGTAAGGATCACCGTATTGTTAACCAAAATCTGTCTGATATTACCTACATGTTTATATATATATATATATATATATATATATATATATATATATATACACACACACACATACTGATAGTTATGTTAGATGAGATAGATAGATAGATAGATAGATAGATAGATAGATAGATAGATAGATAGATAGATAGATAGATAGATTTGATTACGCAAGTCAGTGTTTTTAAAAAGAAGTCAGTATTAAGCTATATTGTGACGGTGGGAATGAATGAGTTAGAGCTTGATACACATCTTTCATAACGGATTTTTATCATTAATATAATGTCGCATGTTCTAGAAAACCCATAATTAATACCGAACTTTACGCTGGGCATTAATAGTATAATATCCTGATTTTTTTGTAACAATCTTTAGTGTCTACTTATATGAACATAATAACGTGTCTCTAATTAAATCTATAGTTATCTATAGGATGCTATTGATAATTAATTTTGGGGTTTTATTTCACTAACGAAATAAGCGTTATCTAATGCTTTATTTATGAATAAGTCCAAAAAATCTGGGCTTACAGATACATTTGTTTGATTACAGCAATAACACACACACTTCAATGAAATACTTAATTTTTTTTATATCTTAATACGGCTCCTTCACATGGTGTAACGTTCGTCCGGTTTCATATCTACGACTTTTCTTAACATTTTACTTTTTCGATTTTAACTCTCTCTCTCTCTCTCTCTCTCTCTCTCTCTCTCTCTCTCTCTCTCTCTCTCTCTATCTATCTATCTATGTATCTATCTATCTATCTCACACACACACACACACACATATATACAGGGTGCGATGGATAAATTGCCGTCTAAAAATACTAGAGTAAATCGATTCAATAAAATCGTTATTGGCTTCAACCTCGGTCTTCAGACGACTTCAGAATTTCCTGCAACTCTTCTAGACGGTCTCCTTGTTTAAGTTGGTGAATGCTACCGTAATTTTTGCCCTCAGTTTATCTTTGGTGTTACTAGGAGTTTTGTTGGTCTCTCAACAAGCGGGTTGAAATTAGAGAAATAAGTGGCCAGATGTAAGGAGTGATGTGCTTGCAGAAATTGTCATGGCTGGTTTCTCCTGCTTTTATGGCGTGGTGCAGAGTCCCGTTACTTGACATAGGGTCTTCCAACAGCCAATCTTTTGACTCGGGGCAATACTGCCACCTCAAAACAACGCACATGCTCGAAATTAAAAATATCAAAAATTATCCATCGCACCCTAACATTCAATGTGCGATGGATGACTTGTCGCCATTTTATATTTTTAATTCCGTGAATGTGATTTGTTTTTTTGTTTTTTTTGTTGTTGTTGTTTTTTTTTTTGTTGTTTTTTGTTTTTTTTGTCGACGGCACAGTAGAGCAGGGTCAGTTGGACACTGTCTGTGATAAAAAGAAAACTATGGTGCAACTTCATCCGCTATAAACTTAGAAGCGACATATTGTACTACTTGGCATTCGCGCCGGAAATCCCAATTCGAACATTTCAGAGTTTTTGGGTGTTAATCTGAGGACAATGCAGAGGATTCGGAAAGAGTTGGATGAGTCTAATGGTGATTACGAAAGTGTTTAGAGTAATCACTAGTGATAGCAATGTTATGCCTCCATTTATCTTACCACAGGGCCTCGGACTCAACGCAGAGGTCAAAAATATACTTTCTAATGTGTATACATCCGGTGACTAGGGAGTACATTTTGGGTTCGTTTAAACCCCAGATGAAAATATGTATAACCTATTTACTAACACTTCAATACTATTTCGCTACTCTTGATTTACTTCTAAACCTTATTTTAAAATTCCTGTTGTAAGTCCTAAAATAAAGCGTAAATAAATCGGTTAATTTCTAATGCCTAGCGATACCGAAAGTTTGAAACCATGGTAGCGCAATCGACTGATCTTCCTAATATATATATATATATATATATATATATATATATATATATATATATATATATACTAGTGATAAGCCATAAGTTTTACATATATTAGTATATGATAATTCTAGAGATGTCTTTCGATTAATTTGGTGTCTTTGAAACTTTTGGGGCAAACCATGCTAGCACAATCGACTGATCTTCCTAATATATATATATATATATATATATATATATATATATATATATATATATACTAGTGATAAGCCATAAGTTTTACATATATTAGTATATGATAATTCTAAAGATGTCTTTCGATTAATTTGGTGTCTTTGAAACTTTTTTGGCAAGGTGGCCAGTAATCATCAAGGTGGGCAATAATACAAAGAGACATTGTCTTGAAAGAATATACCCTTTATCTCAATTTTTTACTTAACTGTCACCTGCACTACTAAAAAATGAATAATCTCTGAGTTCACCTTGTAACCATGAAAAGCACTTATAATTTTACTGTCTACAATATTAGTCGAAAAGATTACCCGCCGCTCTACACCAATCAACTATCTCCTAAGTTGTTTGGGGTGACTATTTCTATGTAGGGCCCAACATCTGAACTAACTATTGGGTTAAACCAATGTAACTACATTCATCACTAATTTTCATTTTCATATACTCTTTGCTTGAAGTAGGTAGTTTGGTTTTGTTTTGTCGTTCGTCAATGGCTTTAAATTTGTGTTTTTTTTTTGTTTTGTTTTTCTTTTTTTCTGTTTTTACATTCGCAGCACTAGTTTCGTCAAACAATTTTTATTGTTTTTCATATAATGCATAGTTTAATACTTAATCAAAATAAAAGGTTAATCAAAGAGGCTGTTGAAAATAGATAACAATTGACCAAAGTATTGAAGAAGTTATTACCGTAACGATCGAGGAAGCGATTTCTCGGGAGCCTATTTCACAAAATAGCGAAAAAAACTTTCTTCTTACTAATGGAATTATTAATGGGTTTTTTTTTTAATAATAATTTCATTCCAAGCAAGGCAGTACTACCACTGGTAGGCAGGGGGTTACATGAAAGAAAGAGCGGGAAGAAAGAGAATCAAGATACAGGGGATGTTGGAGAAAGGATAACAGAAAGAATATTGATTCGCAGGATGTTACGTAAGAGTAGAGCGAGAAGAAGGAAGAACAATATAGAGAGGTGACGGAGAAAGGAGAAATGAAAGATGGAAATCAGGGAGATAAAAGATGGCAATTGACATTGCACTTAAACTCTTGAAGATTTTAGCTATCAGTAAAGCAAGGATACGAAAGGGAGCTCCACAATCGTGGAGTGCGGGAAAAGAAACTGATGGGTAGAAGTGGTGGTTACATTTGACATTTTTACTGTAAAAGAGTGGGACCTAGTTGCCATTCTAGTAGCCCTAGTAAATTCGTGAGGAGGGGCACCAGGGAGATAAGCTATATCTGAGCAGAAGCCGTGAAAATATTTGTAGAAAAGAAGTAAGAGAAGCCACATCACGTCGAGGAGAAAGTGACTAAGTCGAGCTGCCAAATCAGGATCAATTACATTGCAGATCCTTCTTTGATTTTTGCCGAGAAGCCAGAGAGGAACAGCCGGGGCGCCCGACCAGATATGGCAACAGTGTTCAATGCACAGGATTGAGAAGAAACGTCCTCCTTACTAATGAAGTAACAATGGTCAGACTCTCCATACGAGCTCTGTTGGCTCTTAGCTATAAAGATCTGGTATAAAGATCTGGAACAGCTGGAATTTTTCTTTTCGTTTTGTGACATTCTTAAAGCCAGAATTCTTTCTCGTCCTCACGTTAACAAGGCCTCAATTTTATTTCTCGTTGTTCTATTATATTTGTTCAACATTTGTTTTTCTTTTGCAATTTCCAATGTTGTGTTCCAATTGCTCAATAACTTTACAATATATTTGTTTCTTTTTTTTTTTAGTTTATACCTTTCTTGCGGACAATGGCAATCTTTATATAACTGAAATTAAAAATTAAAAATCAGTATAATATTATAAAATTATTTTATATGTTTATTTACAATATCAATTAGGACAAACAATTTGCGGGATAAACTCTCCCACCACCAAAAATGTGATTGTAAATATTTCAAATAAAAATCGATCTTAAAACCTGAATTGCCCATGATGGAATATTTCACAAAGTGATTACAATACACAGAGAATATGTTCTGCGATATTATTCAGCACAATATCCGGTTATAAACGGATATACACAGAATAGTACAATAGTTAAAATAACAGGCAAGACAGAACTTACAACACAGAGAGTTTAGATCGCAACAGTTGCCGAAGTCATCAGTCCGAATATTACTCAAATGAACTCGAATATTACTCCTCGAATGCTACTATTCTTTACTTAAATAGACCATTTCAGACGATGGGCCATTCCATCAATGAGAGTGCTGCTGTGGTTTTAGCCACTCTACAACGCAAACAAATATAACTATCCTAAAAATTTTACGAAGATTGGTCGCTTCGTGCCAGTTATATTACGAAAACATTGGCTTGCATAATAAAATCAAACATAATGTAGTAATTCTAGGGTGGGTCAATTTATTACTTAATAACAATGGGAAGAAAACCCGGCCACGTTATGTCCGGTTGAAACTTATGTTAATATTAGGTATATATTTTAAAAATTGACCCATGATCGGTTGGTTAATATCAATTTAATTGTGAAAACATCGAGGTGCATAATAAAATATGACATAATGCATATAATCTTAGTGCAGATGCAGTTACAAGTTTTCAACTGGGCCCGTGGGAAGATAATTGTGTTCAGGCCTGAGTAAAAGATTTTTCAATGCGGATTTTCAAAACAGGTAGACACACCAAATATTAGATAAATAAAAAAAAAACTTTTATAGAAATTAACATACTGAGAAAGAAAGAAAGAAAGAAAGAAAGAAAGAAAGAAAGAAAGAAATTCAGGTAGATCATAAACAAATTCAGATAGATAAAAAATGTACGATAACTTTCAATGAAAATAGGTAGAAAAATGTGTTTCAAAACAAAAACTAAAGATTTCTTACTTGGCATCAAGTGAAATTAGCTAGCGCTCGTCTATTCTCGGTATAGTTCGGGTTCGATTTGAAAAACACGAACATTTTTTTTTATCTTTTAATTACGAGGGTGGGAAAAGTTATGACCTTCAACTGTATCAGTCGTTATTTTCCAGTTACCGACGGATGCCAGAAATTATTAACGCGTGTGCATTTACAATCTGTCCTTACGAAATCACGTGCAAATCTCGTTTATGCACGAGTCTATTCTTTAGCTTCAACTCCAATTGAAGAAAAAGTTTATATCTTTCTTTCTTTCTTTTATTTTTTCTTTTGTTTTGTTTTGTTTTTGTTTTTTTGTTGTCGTTTTTTTTGTTTTTGTTTTTTGTTTTTTTTTGTTTTGGTCGGGGGTGATTGTTTGTTTTGTATTTCATATTTTATTTTTGCGCCTTTTTTCCGATGAAAAGGAAAAGAATAAGCAGTGCGATCCTATCTTATATTTGCTTTCAGGAAGAAAACCGAAAGAGTATCATTTATTTGGGAAATAAATGATGACAGTGAGATTCGAACCCATGCCCAAACATATCTGGACTAAATGTCTGCAATCGACACGCTTCGATTGAGTTCAATATTAATTTAAAATTTACTCATTTAAATACCTTTAAATAATAACAAATAGAACAAATTGCTTCTAATAATATAAGTATTATAGTGTTATTCTTTATATAAATACTTTATTCAAAGCCAAAGAGCCTTTATTCACAACAAAAGTATGTATATTCAAGGTCTAAGTACTTTTATTCATATTTACATTTTATTTGAGATAGTGTCATTATTCAAGACCTGTTGGGTTTTTTTCCGTAAGTATTAAAATCGTTTAAATACGACCTTTTCCCAATATCACTTTGCTTCCTATTCATAGAATTTATTTTATTATTTTCTAGTGTAAATTTCTACTAGGCTTATTATTAGAGTATCGTTATAAACCACCGTGGAGAAGGCAACGGGGTACCACTCCACTATCTACTCCCGCTTAATCATGGTTACTTACGAAAAATGTATTAAAGCCAACAGCGTGAAGGGGGGTTGCTTCACAAGGAAACAACTCCTCGCTCGGTAAGGACCGGCATGGGCAACAGGTGCCACCTGACCGTCATCCGGCGACTGTTAGTACCAACGGCGTAAAGGGGACATTTTGCTCCAAAATTTGTCCCTCGCCCGGGAAAGAGCGACATGAGCAACAGGTGTCTCTGGACCGTTACCCTGCGACTGTGCGCAACAAAGACAAAACTACTTTCGGGACATGGAACGTCAGGACACTCAACTGTGAACAACTCGAGAATGTTATGCAGGAGATGGACAGAATGAAGATCAACATCCTAGGCATATGCGAAACCAGATGGCCTAATAATGGAGATATCAGCAACGACACCCACAGGATAATTTATGCAGGAGGCAAAAGCAATGAAAAAGGGGTCGGTTTAATTCTAAACAAAGAAGTAAAGGAATGTGTTATTGGATACTGTCAGCTTTCAGAGAGAATCCTCTTGGTTAAACTGCGGGTAAGGCCCTTCAATATAGCTATTATAGTAGTGTACGCGCCCACAACTCAAAGTTCGGAGGACGAAATAGAAAATTTTGATTCAATAATGGACAATGCCAAGGCCCAATGCAAAAGCCAAGAAATTAGGATTATAATGGGAGACTTGAATGCCAAAGGAGGTAAAGATAGGGAAGGGAACACGACCGGCCCCATTGGACTAGGGGACCGCAACGAACGAGGAGAAAAATGGGTCCAATGACCAGGTAATTACTTACACTTGGTTTCAAGAGCACCCACGACGACTATGGACATGGAGAAGCCCAGGAGGAGACACGAAGAACCAAATAGACTACATAACTATAAACAAAAGATTCAGGAACGCAGTGGTCCAATGCAAAACATATCCAGGTGCCGACTGCGGAAGCGACCACGTCCCAGTCATTTGCAAACTAAGGGTGTAACTCCGAAGACTAAAGAAACCCAGCACATCACCAAGACTGCAATACGACACGCTCGTGAATTACCTCAGCCTGCAGAAAGACTACAATGACAGTGTGAGAAAGAAATATGAAGAACAAATTGGAAAAGGCACTCAAAATAGCATTCACTAAAGGAAGCGATGGTGACCTCAGCGAACAACATAGCCCCAAAGGAAATCAGACGCAGAAGAAAAAATGAGTGGATGACCGAAGAAATTCTCCACATGATGCAAAGGAAACAAAAAATAATGCCAAGACATGGAGCAGAGTACAAGAAACTTCACAGGGAGATAAGGAACAAATGCAGACAAGCTAAAGAGGAATGTCTTAACAACAAATGCGCAGAAGTAGAGAGAATGAGGAGGACCAATAAAGCAGAGATGCATAAAGAGATAAGAGAACTGACAGGACAAAAAACCTGCTCCTCAACAGGATGCATAAAATCCAAGGATCGAATAATTATATTGGAGAAAGAGGAAATACTCCAGCGATGGGAAGAGTATATAAAGGATCTTTTTTGCGACAGGAGAGAACAACCGAGAATACACAAGGAGATGGATGGACCGAAAATACTAAAATCCGAAGTGGAAGCTGCAATGGCCAAATGAACAGAAACAAAGCAGCTGGTCCAGACGGCATAGTGATAGAGCTGCTGATAGCCTTAGAAGAATATGGCATAGAAAAAATTACCGACATAATAAACGAAATTTATAGCAGTAGAATAATACCAGACGACCTATGCAAGTTGATAGTTATAGCACTGCCGAAGAAACCATGTGCAAACGAGTGTGTACTACACAGAACTATCAGCTTAATGAGTCACATCACAAAACTGATTGTCAGAATCCTGATGAATAGAGCGAGAAGCAGAATCGGGCCAGAGATAGGGCAGGAACAGTGCGGGTTCGTTAAAGACACTGGAACAAGGAACGCCATATTCATGATTAGGATGCTCTCCGAAAGGGCAATACAAATGAAGAAAGACTTATACCTATGTTTCATTGACTATGCGAAGGCATTCGACACACAAAGAATTGATGGAGATGCTCGTCAGCCTAGACATTTTCGGGAAAGACATCAGAGTAATTAAGAATCTCTACTGGCAGCAAACGGCCTGCATACGGACAGGTAACGATCTCAGTAGATTTACAAAGATAGAAAGAGGCGTAAGACAAGGATGTGTCTTTTCACCGGATTTGTTCAACCTGCTCAGCGAGAATATTTTGAGGACCCTAGACGACACGCCAGGATTTGCTATTGGAGACACAACTTGAACAACATAAGGTATGCAGATGATACAGTGCTGATTGCAGGTACGGAAAGGAAACTGCAGGACCTCCTACAGAAGGTAGCGGTGGAGAGTGACAAAAAAGGACTACAAATAAACTTTAAGAAAACCGAATGCATGCTCATCAGCAAAAGGTGCAACAGAAAATGCCAAATACAGGTGGGGGATACCAGAATAAAGCAGGTGCAAAAGTTTAAATATCTAGGAACAGGAGATGGAAAATGCGACACAGAGATCAGAAGGCGAATTGGCATGGCAAAGGGCGCGTTCCAGAAGCAGAGCAAAGTACTAACACACAGAAAAATTTCACTAGAAACAAAGAAAAGAGTGCTGGATTGCTATGTGATGTCAGTTCTTCAATACGGTAGTGAGTGCTGGACAATATCATCGAAAATGAGGACAAAACTGGAAGCAGCGGAAATGTGGTTCTACCGAAGGATGCTGCGGATATCGTGGACTGAACATGCAAGCAACGATGAGGTGTTGGAAAGAATGGCAACCAAAAGGAAATTAATACCGAGCATCAAGAAGAGACAACTGAAGTTCCTGGGACACGCAATGAGAAAGGAGACTTTGGTGAACCTGATACTGACTGGCCAGGTAGAGGGAAAGAGAGACAGAGGAAGGCAGCGGATAACATATTTGCAGGGCCTGGTTGGGTGGATGACGGAACTGGGGTTACCAGGAGTAACGGGAACAAACATGCTGAGGGCCACAAGGGATAGGGAGACGTGGAGGGCCATGATCGCCTACGTCCTGAAGGGACAGGGCACATAGAAGAAGAAGAAGAAGATCGTTATTAGTATCACCATGACTGATGGTGAAGAGTGCAGACAAGTCAATGATTTTCACCTGCTTATTTTTCCTATTTTTGTACAAAATGTAAGATATGATTACTCCGAAACCGGGGGCTAGAGTGGAGTGGCAACTGTTTTTCAACGGTTCGGGTGTTTCGATTGGATATACCGATTTTATTGTGTAACGTTAAACAATCGGGGCATTATATATATATATATATATATATATATATATATATATATATCCGAGTGAGTATAGAATGAGGAGAGAAAAAAGAAAAAAATTTTCCGTCCAAAACATTAATTTAAAACAGTGCTCGATATATGATGTATAGAGCAGTGAATATTTATTATAAATTATGTTTTAGAACATGTACATAATTTCTTCTATATATGTCCTCTTCCCTACAATCATATGTTTGTTTCAGTGTTTGGATTTAAACACTTCTTCAGGGGAAATAAAGGTTTTGAATCATTCTCTGTTTATATTTGATTCGTTGTTGTCGTGGGGGTTGGTTGGGGTTATTGGTAATTAAGTGAATGTCTCGTTTTGATCGTTAGACTTTTGAGGAATTTGGTGTGTAAGTGTGAAATTGTTGATTAATGGTATTATCTGTTGGAATGTATGTTTTATCTTTTTATCGGTTGGGAATATCTTTTGGTTAGGATTTCTAAGAGGGCACTGTTGAGGGGTCATTTTTATGGTTGGCTATCATTTAATTAGTTGATGTCTGTTGTTGGTGGACCTAATTCATGTATTTACTTTGATCCTGTGTCTAGGTTTTCATAGACGTGATAGGTGTGATATATATATATATATATATATATATATATATATATATATATAAGAAGGGGACTCTAGTATAAGCTTTCCACCGACCAGACAATGATTACCTTCCTCTACTTTTCACGGCAATTTTCGTCAGAATTTACCAAAAGGCTAAGAACGCTCAGAAAGTCACACAATGCTACGTGCTCATAAAGAAATACAATGAAGGACAAACACCACATCAAAAAATAAGAACGCGATCTCTGTTTCCCATATTTTACATGAATAATTTATTCAGCGCTCCACCTACTCATCCGGATGGGTGGGTAGGTTGGCGATACTTAGGAAAACTTCTCTAACCTTACCTTTCTCATCCCGACCGACGTGATGGTTGGTAATACAAAATGGGGACGTCGGAACCGCTCGACATAGAATTCTCCCAGCAACGGCGGATCAGAACTCTCTAATCTCAAACATGACTCTTCCGGTTCTGATGTCACTTAATCTCCTTTACTTTCCTTGAGAAAGGCATGAATCCAACTCTTCTACCCCTAGTTATGAATAAATAGTAGGACAGACTGGGCTATAATAGATTTAGGTGACAACCGGTCTAGGAAAAGGAAAAATCCTGAATTCAAAATTTTATTTACACTATTTTCATTATTCGGGCTATTGTCCTCATCTTTGTGGCCATTTATACGACGTTTCTGCCCAGTGGATATAGAACATGTCCAAGTGAATATAGTCGTTGGTTAGTTTTTGTGACTTGACCCAAAGCGTTGTGAGTTCAATCCTAGGCTACAGCAGTGTAGAGGGAGATAACTCATGATTTCCATTTAAGGCATTACTACGCAAATAATGGGGATGATGTACCCCAGTGATTGTAGTAAAGGTTCGGTTCGAAATTCCTAGCATCTGGAGAAAGCCGGAGCGTACAACGGCCGAAACGTCCTACAAATGGCAACTAAGATGAGGACAATGGTCCGAATAATGTAAATACTGTAAATGCTATCTCATCTCAGAGATATAAACAAATATCAAAACTGTATGAAGCTATGGCGAAACACATACTATGTTGCTAAAGGTACGTTCGCATTGACTACATTTTTTTTAATCATATCACCCCCAAGCAAAGAGGTAACGTCACTGATGCGCAGAGGGCTACGTAAGAGTAAAAAGATTGGAAAAGAGAAAGCTGGAAACCGCATCCTAAACAGGAAACAAAGGATGAACCTCTTCATCTGTTCAATAGAAGTAGGTGGAGTGTGAACCGAGTGATAGTTTAGTCTATCTACTCCAATTGGAAAAAAGAAAGAAAAAAGAAAAAAAAGGAGTAAGAAGATTGGAAAAGAGAAACCCGGAAACCACATCCTAAACAGGGAACAAGGGATGAGCCTCTTCATCTATTCAATAGACGTGGGTTGAGTGTGAACCGGGCGATAGTTTAGTCTATCGACTCTAATTGAAAAAAAAAGAAAAGAAAAGGAGTGAAAAGATTGGGAAAGAGAAAGCCGGAAACCACATCCTAAACAGGGAACAAGGGATGAGCCTCTTCATCTGTTCAATAGATGTGGGTGGAGTGTGAACCGGGCGATAGTTTGATATTTCTGTGTGATGACTGTCCAGGCTGTTATTTCTGAGACGTTGTTGGGAAAGGGAGAGATCAACTAGAGGCTCTACAATATCAAAGATTTGATGAAGGCTACCATTGTGGATTTGATGACCAACACCAGTGAGAACCACATTATTAGGACACGCATTAACTTAATAGGCTCGAGATTGAGAGAAATTTTACTGAATTAGATTCTGCTTCTTTTTTTTTTCAATTGAAAAAGAAAAAAAAAGAAAAGAGTGAAAAGATTGGAAGGGAGAAAGCCGGAAACCACATCCTAACATGATACCGACTACGGTTGACTACCCATTCTGCTATAGTTAAATTTGGTACCACTTCAAAAATCGAACAGCAAAAGGAAACATCCTCTGGTCTATCAAACAGAAACAATTGAAATATATATATACCCCCTCTTTTTTTTCTACGTGAATGTCTATAGTATCACATATATACATGGAGAGCACGCGTATATAAAACACATGTTTAATCGGGTGTAAGTAGAAAATTAACGGTCGAAATGTTACGTGGTATGCGCCAAATTTAAACATTCACAAGCCTATCGATAGAATTTACATGTCAGTTTTTCAGTCTATTACAAGAAATGAAGGATGTGCGTTGTGGTGCATTGGATATCGACTCGGAACGAGAAATCGGGGAGCCGAGTTCGAATTCCAGCTGAATTCATTGCATTCACTTACGCGCAAATACCCTTGGGAAAGGTATTAATCCGTCTATTCCTTCCAGTTATGGGTTAAATAACAGGACAGATTGGGTTCTATAGCCTTGGTCGGCAACCAGTCTACCGCAGAAAACAATGGCAACCTACTGCGGGATAATCATATCCCGCAGTAGGTTGCCCAGTCAGTCATGTCTCTTTCGAGACATGATCGCCCAGGCGTGTATCACGTATGGCACTTAACAGACTGACAAGAAATGAAAAATAAACCGGGCTTATGTTAGTAGCCGCCAATCACAGTTGCTCGGAGTTAGCGAGCTTTTTGAAAGTGACCAGGTGAGCGGTAAGAATGACAGGTTGTTCTGCACGGACTTCGCCGAGATATCTACATTGATACGCACAATTCGCGTTGTTTGTGGTGGTTTTGTGGCCGTGAGCAACAAGGGATACGTAATGCCGCCCACCACTCTCCGCAGTACCTCAGGCTCAATGCTCCTTCCGTGAGAAGGTACTGCACGTGGTGGTTAAAAACCCGCATCGAGATGATAACTATACATGGTTCAGCTGTACCCTGCTCTCTCCTATGTTACCCCAGGAGTTACTGCTCGAGAATTTTCACGATTATATTATCCAGACATATGGTCACCAAATTCTCTTTATTTGAATTCCCCAAGACAAGGTATGGGCAACCATTTTTTTTTTTTTTTTCAAGATTGGGCCGGATGATTACCTCAGCTACTTTAAATACAGAAGATCATATGTGTAAGAATATACTTTAGAGATAGGGGGGAAAAAGTTGATTTCTTTTCCTTTTGAGAAAATATTTTTCTATGATTATAAAATTAAAGTTTTGATATAATATTGTCATCGGTGACAGTATGCTTGACACACGTCGCTGTGTGCGATTTATTTTTAATTTATTCATTTGAAAATAAAAACGTATACTTCTTTGTTAAAGAAAAATTATTTCGAGACATGATCGCCCCCAAACGTGTATCACGTATGGCACTTAACTGACTGACTGATGACGAGATAAAATCTCGAAACAGAAATTTCCGTGTGGCAAAGTAAATTAAATTAATTTTAAATAAAAAAACAATTTATATATATATATATATATATATATATATATATATATATATATATATATATATATATGTATGTATGTATTACTTAAGCTTTATTTTTGGTCAATACTCGGATTTGAGTAGACGCTTCGTTTATTTATTAAAAAATATATTTATTTATTTTCGTCTACCGGTTTGAATAAATAAAGCGACATATTAAAGATGAGTGTCCGCTAAAAGTAACGTTTAAGTAATAACATTTGTCAGATTAATGAATAAATAAAAAATCAATCGATTTCTTTAGAAATATGTGTGTGTGTGTGTGTGTGTGTGTGTGTGTGTGTGTGTGTGTGTGTGTGTGTGTAAAAATTTCAGGTAGACGATATCTGTAAAAGGAAATATGAATAAAGGAAACCTTAGCTTAGTAACGAGCATTTACATAAAAAAATAAAAATGTCATTGGTTTTTTTAGAATTTGTATGTCCAGAAGGTACGAAAATTTAAATATCTGGGAAGCGTTCTAACTGAAGACGGAAAGTGCGACACAGAGATCCAAAGGCGAATTGGCATGGCGAAAAACGCGTTCAAGAAGCTGAGTAAAGTATTAGGACACAGGAAACTTTCACTAGAAACAAAGAAGAGAGTACTGGATTGCTATATGATGTCAGTTCTTCAATAGGGCAGTGAATGTTGGAAAATATCAACAGAGATTAAGGGAAAAACTTGAAGCAGCTGAAATGTGGTTCTACAGAAGGATGCTGAGGATATCGTGGACCGATCATGTGAGCAGTGACGAGGTGTTGGAAAAAATGGAAACGAAAAGGAAATTAATATTTAGCATCAAGAAGAGACAACTGAAGTTCTTGGGATATGCAATGAGGAAGGAAGGTTTGGAGAACCTGATACTAACAGCCCAGATAGAGGGGAAAAGAGACAGAGGAAAGCAGCGGATAACATATTTGAAGGGCCTGAGAAGGTGGATGACAGAACGAGGGCTGAGAGACGTTACAGGAGAAAGCGTGCTAAGAACCACTAGGGATAGGGAGACGTGGAAGGCCATGATCGCCTACGTCCTGAAAGGACAAGGTATATAGAAGAAGAAAAAGATGTCCAGAAGCGCTCTTAAAAATTCATCAGATTAGATGAAAAATCAGGCATGCTATGAAGGACACGACGCGACACATTTCAATGTCTAATAAGCGAAAGTGAATGAGTGATGGTTTTGAATTTTTTTTTACACAAATAATTTTTTAAATTAGTTTAGTTAGGGATTAATTTATGTGTTATATATTTTGAATAACATGAGATAAAGATTTAGGCGTTTTCTTTCAATTTTTAACATTTTTGTTGTCAAGGTCAATATATTCTGAATCATACGATCACACTGCTGAGACTTCCAAAATAACTATTTTTAAAACAATTTATCTAAATAAAAATCGATATTCTAAGCAAGACAAAAAAAATAAAGAGAAATCGTTTGATCCTTCCGTAGACAAGATTTTATAGTTAGCTCACGATTTTTTCTTTTTTTTAATCGTATCAGCCCGAGCAAGGCGGTAACACCACTGATGTGCAGGGGGCTACGTAATAGTGAAAAGATTGGAAAAGAGAAAACTGGAAACCACATCCTAAACAGGGAACAAGGGATGAGCCTCTTAACCTGTTCTATAGACGTGGGTGGAGTGTGAACCGGACAATAGATAGATCTATCTACTCCAATTGCAAAAAAAAAAAAAAAAAAAAAAAGTGAGAAGATTGGAAAAGAGAAAGTCGGAAACCACATCCTAAACAGGGAACAAGGGATGAGCCTCTTAACCTGTTCAATAGACGTGGGTGGAGTGTGAACCGGGCAATAGATACATCTATCTACTCCAATTGAAGATTTTGCTAACATTAATCATGCAGCATGTAGACATGCAAAATGAACAAGAGTTTTTCTACAAAGTACAATTTGTTTTCTTTGGTAAAGCTGGTATGAATAAAAAATATTTCTAAAACAAAATTGAAAGTTTATATAGCAAAAATCCATTTAAACGAACTATTCGTCATTATTTTAAAACAGACAGGATCAAAGTCAGGCCCTAATGCCTAAAGTTTGCAAAAGGGAAAGGCCAAGAGAGCAGAGGAAATTTCGTTATCCGTCTCTTTCCTAAGTCTGCGTAAAACACACTGAAAAGACTGAAGAATATCTATACTCCAAGGGACGCAACTTAATGATTGAGAGTTCAAGGGAGATAACCCTAGTAGACATATACATCGGAAATCTATAAATTTCCCCGAACACTAATATAAAAAAAGATACATTAAAAAAAAAAACTATTTCTAACGCACTTTCATTTATATCGCTCATTACTGAACTTATTGCTTTACAGCTAATAACAGATCGTGCTATTGATTAATGAGTTTTATTTATTACAGTTGCAAACCAGCGAATAACAATATTCAGATGATTGTCTCAATGGAATGGGACAAGATTTTTGCACAGACATGTACGTAGGAAATATACATAAATTAAACGCCAGAATATACAATTAAAACAAAAGAAAAAAGAATAACGTCTTTCTAGGATCTTTCTCACTTTCCCTGATCACGTATACGTCGTCGCTTGACGTTGGTTTTTCTTTTCCGACAGCATTTTGGATAATTCTAAATGAAAATAGAATGGTTCGTTTGTTATTATTTGTTATTGTTATTTTGTTATTATTACTTTGCAAAAGTTTAAAAGGCAAGGAAACAAAGATAAACTCGTACGAGTCGCCCTAAATTTTATTCATTCTTTCATAGATGAAACTACAATACAGGTAATTATTAAATATTTATAAATTCATTTGATGCACATGTTATTGTGCAGTATTAACAAATGAACCATTCTATTTTCATTTACAATTATTCACTTGGCAATAAATACTAAAAAATAGTATGAAATACATTCATTTTTTAAAACACTGGAGTTTCCTAATAATTATGATCGGTAGTGTATATATATTATATTAGTATATATAGGATTACGATATATAAATTTTTATATATCAAGAACAATTTTTGAAACTACAAGATCTCACACAGAAATTAGCAGTGGAGAGTGACAAAAAGGGACTACAAATAAACTTTAAGAAACCTGAGTGCATGGTCATCAGCAAAAGATACAACCCAAAATGCCAAATACGGGTGGGAGATACCAGAATCAAGCAAGTACAAAAATTTTAGTACCTAGGAAGTGTTCTAACAGGAGATGGAAAGTGCGACACAGAGATCCGAAGGCGAATTTAGCATGGCAAAGGACGCGTTCCAGAAGCTGAGTAAAGTACTAACACACAGAAAAATTTCACTAGAAACAAAGAAAAGAGTGCTGGATTGCTATGTGATGTCAGTTCTTCAATACGGTAGTGAGTGCTGGACAATATCATCGAAAATGAGGACAAAACTGGAAGCAGCGGAAATGTGGTTCTACAGAAGGATGCTGCGGATATCGTGGACTGAACATGCAAGCAACGATGAGGTGTTGGAAAGAATGGCAACCAAAAGGAAATTAATATCGAGCATCATGAAGAGACAACTGAAGTTCCTGGGACACGCAATGAGGAAGGAGCGCCTGGAGAACCTGATACTGACTGGTCAGATAGAAGGAAGGAGAGACAGAGGAAGGCAGCAGATAACATGTTTGCAGGGTCTGATCAGGTGGATGACGGAATGGGGGTTGCCAGGAGCAACAAGAGCAAACATACTAAGAGCCACAAGGGATAGGGAGACGTGGAGAACCATGATGGCCTACGCCCTGAAGGGACAGGGCACATAGAAGAAGAATTTACTGATACATATCTTAATAATTAACCAATAGCTGATGAGAGGAGAAGAGGCAGAGCCACAAGGGATAGGGAGTCATGGAGAACCATGATCGCCTACGTCCTGAAGGGACAGGGCACATAGAAGAAGAAAAAGTATGACAAAGCAGAAAAGTTTACATACGACGCATTTCGGCCCTTAGAACTTCATCAGACGAAGTTTGTTTACGTTGATGTGACTACATATGTGCACAAGCGAGAGATGGTGGGAAATTTTTTGTTTAGAATTTTTTATTATTATTTTATTATTTTGATATGTTTTTTGGAATATTATCTAGCTATTTTCGTTTAGGTTTTCCTGGTGTTAAGGATGTGCGTTGTGGTGCATTGGATATCGACTCGGAACGAGAAATCGGGGAGCCGAGTTCGAATTCCAGCCAAACTCATTGCATTCACTTACGCGCAAATACCCTTGGGAAAGGTATTAATCCGTCTATTCCTTCCAGTTATGGGTTAAATAACAGGACAGATTGGGTTCTATAGCCTTGGTCGGCAACCAGTCTACCGCAGAAAGCAATGGCAACATACTGCGGGATAATCTTCTGCCCCGTCAGTCATGTCTCTTTCGAGACATGATCGCCCAAGTGTGTATCACGTATGGCACTTAACTGACTGACTGACTTTCCTGGTGCTAAGGATAAGTTGAAATTGTACATACCTGAACATCTTAAATCATTCTTATAACATAATTTTTTCTTTGCTACAGAAACGATTAATGCATTGTGTTTTCAGTTCTTTCCCTCTTACTTAAGAATTTCTATTACCTGAATGTCTGACGCCTTCCAAGTGTGAGCTAACTGCCAAAATTGGACTTGTATAAAATAAAACAGATGGGAAAAGGGCGGTCCTGAAGGAGACTACCACTACATTTAAATTTGTTGTTTTTCATATTTTTTTACCTTTTTTCAGTGCAATCTTATCGATTACATCCTAAACTTTCCGATTGACAAAACAAAATTGGAAAAATTTCAATATTTAAACAATTTTAATTGGAGGCTCAGTTTTTCATACAACATCATCGTAAATCAATCCTCCATTTTGGTACCACTCGCCGATACGACATTACCACCACCTGTAAATTGGTTAAATATCAATTTGTTTTTTACTTTTTTTCTGTGCAATCTTATCGATTAAACCCTAAACTTTCCGATTGACAAAAATTATGTAAAACTTTCAACATTTAAACAATTTGGCGTGGTGGTGGGGGGCTCAGTTTTTCAGACAACCTTATAGTAAATCAGGTTTGTTTATTTACACATGTGCTCGAGTGAAAGACGTTGGAAAATTTAAGTTCAGAAAAAAAAACTTTAAAGTGGTTTGGGTCTATAATCTAGAAAATTTCTTTTAAATTATTTTTCTTTTTGTTTAAAAAAAAATTATTTTTCTTTTTGTTTAATCTTTGTTATTAAATATTCCACGTTGTATTACAAGAAAACCGAATGTATGGTCATCAGCAAACGGGGGGGGGGGGGCTAAAATGCCAGTTACAGGTTGAGAATACTAAAATCAAGCAAGTACAAAAATTTAAGTACTTGAGAAGTGTTTTAACGGAAGATGAAAAGTGCGACACTGAGATCCGAGGGCGAATTGGAATGGCGGAGGACGCATTCCAGAAACTGAGCAGAGTACTAAGAGACAGGAAAATTTCGCTAGAAACAAATAAGAAAGTTTTGTATTGCTCTGTGATATCTTTCCTTCACTATGACAGTAAATGCTGGACAATATCATCAAAGATGAAGGGAAAATTTGAAGCAATTGAAATGTGGTTTTACATAAGGATGATGCGAATATCATGGATCGAGCATGTGAGCAATGATGAGGTTTTAGAAAGGATGAAAACAAAAAGTAAATTAATACTGAGAATCAGGAAGTGACAGCTGAAGTTCTTGAGGAAGGAAGGCTTGGAAAATCTGATAATCACGCGACTGACAGAGGGAAAGAAAGACAGGTGAAAGCAACGGATAACATATTTGAAGGGCCTGAGCAGGTGGATTATGGAGCGAGGGTTACATGATGTAACAGGAGAAGGCGTGCTAAGAGCCACCGGGGATAGGGAGACGTGAAAAGCCGTGATCGTTACGTCCTGAAGGAACATTTAGATAATTATTTATTGATTTTCTTCTAAGCTTTCGGCTCACATGAGCCATCTTCAGAGAGGTTGTTTAGACTGAAATATTAGAAAGCTTAGAAGAAAATCAATAAATAATTATCGAAATGTTGGAGAATTTTTGTCTTTATTTTCAACTGAAATTAAAGCAAAAATACGACGTTTAGAACGGCTCATGATTAAACATAACAGACATTCATTGTCTCTTATATTTAACAGCATATGTTTAGAAAATTACTTGCTGCCTCGATACACTATATATATATATATATATATATATATATATATATATATATATAATGACAAACCATTAAAAAGAAAACGGAGAGGATAATACGAAAAAAATAACTAATTAATATAAAACATTAAATAAATAAAAATAGAGAGATCAATGGATACCATCCCGAGTAATATGAAATATAGAGAAGAAAACTGAACACATAATTAAACAGTTACAAATACAGAATTTATTTCGGCAGTTGCAAAAAGTACAAACTGATTCTTCAAACCCGACAAATGAAATATTAACTCAGAATAATAATAAAAAAATTAGGTTGGTACAGAGAGGAAATAAATATAGATGAAGGGTAGAGGAGTATAAAGAGGTTGTATAAAGTTAAACATTGAGGATGCAGATACTAGAAATACCACAAAGATAAAGAAAACATACATAAAGGAACAAACAACAGAATAGATATAATCGCATACAAAATATACCCACACAAACACACAATTATACGTGGCAATATATGCACACAACAATATACCCACAATATACACAAAACTAAAAACAACCAAAATAAAGAAGTAATACAAATATAATTATAAAAAAGAAAAAAAAAGAGTATATATATATATGGTTATATTCTCTGATTTGATGTATATATGTGTTTTTGTTTTCTATGTCGACTATTTGTAAAAATATATTCAGTTATGATCCTGTCCTTAATCTCAGATCATAACTGAGTATATTTTTACAAATTGTCGACATAGAAAACACACACACACACACACACACACACACACACACACACACACACACACACATATATATATATATATATATATATATATATTGAGAGAGAGAGAGAGACTAATGTATATTTGGGTAGCAACCTTTGTTTTAAACATCACTCTTTAAATATGACAGAGAAGCAAGATTTACTTAATTTTTACTTAATTTTAACAGTGTCCTTATGTTTTCTCCAATTGGTAAGAGTTAGGGAGTACACAATTTTACCTTAATCTTTATTGTCCCAAGCGCTTTCGGCCACTTCTTAAGCCATTTTCAAGTTGGGAGATAGATAGATAGATAGATAGATAGATAGATAGATAGATAGATAGATAGGCAGCCTTCCGGCTATATCACGCTGAATACACCGGTTCTTGATCGATCACTGAAGTTGAGCCTGGTCAGTACTTAGATGGGTGACTGCTTAGGAATACCAGGTGCTGTAAGCGTTTAGTGACGGATGTGCGTTGTGGTGCAGTGAATATCGGCTCGGAAAGAGAAATCGGTGAGCTGAGTTCGAATTCCACTTGAATACCCTGCATTCACTTAAGCACTGGTACCCTTGGGAAAAGTATTAATCCGTCCCTTCCCTCCAGTTATGGGTGAAATTACAGGGTAGGACTTGGGGACCCTGCACTTAAAAACAAATCCCAATGAATCTTGATACTCGAAAAAGAAAAAATATTACTAGATACAAAACTTATATAAAAACAACCATAACTTGTTGAAAGAAAAAGGTATTACCAGCAATAAATGAATAAAAATTTAGTTGGCATTAAATGACCCGCCGAGGTTGATGTGCCATAAAAACAAAACAACCAACCAACAATTAAGATAGATAGATAGATAGATAGATAGATAGATAGATAGATAGATAGATATTACAAAGGCATAGATAGATAGATAGATAGATAGATAGATAGATAGATAGATAGATAGAAGCAAATGAATTAAGTGAGCTAATGAAATAAATGGAAAGATCCTAACAGAAGAAAATCTATATATAGACGTATATATCTATTTTTAAAAGAAGCTTGTCATATTAATAACTCACAGCTATGAATGTCTTTAACTAGGTGCATCAATCTGGGCCATGATTCATACGAGTACAGTATATGGCTTTCAGCCATGACATGAGTCAAAAGATGTTCCCGATCCGCGTAGGTTGGCCTAATTTACTGACTACACAGTATATACTTATCTTTATGAAATAAGTAGAGGAACACATACTCGAGCGAACAAGAGTGCGTGTGTGTGTGTTTGTGCGCGCGTATATGTATGTGTAAACATCCCTATCGAAGGCCTCACGATGTGTACATCAGTCTCTGACGAAACTTTAATGAAAGTGAAACGTGTTAGATTGATACACGTTTACTCTCTTTTGTTTATTTTATCACACACACACACACACACACACACACACACACACACACATATATATATATATATATATATATATATATATATATATATATATACGCATTATTCTTCATTCATGAATTGAGTTCTCTTGGCTGCTGGCGTGTGTATGCACCGCGTATATATAACACGTTAAAATCTCCCCCTTTCTCGCAATCGTACACCGAAAGCTTAGGGGTAGGATCTCTGACTAATGACAAATCGGTCGAGTTTCGATCCAGTTGGAAGTAATCGGATGTCTAGTCACACTTATAGGTTGTGATACAACAAAACAGGCTTGTATGTAGATGAATACATACATATATATATATATATATATATATAAAGAAAAGGGGAGAGAGGAGGCATTTGCGAACACATTCTGTTCAGCAGGGAAGTTTAAAAAATGAGATCTACCTACCCACACTCTCTGTGAATAAAGCAGGTGTGGGTATTCGGGAAATCTGAGTAATTTTCTCTAAAAATTCTTAGACCAGCCAATCATTTGATGTCATAATATAGCATATACCTTTATAGATACAGATTGATCTAAACCAGAAATGCACTGTCTAGAAATGTGTATCACGTTCTTTATGGCACTTTAAAACCATCCATTAGCGTTTTATAACCAAATGACAACGTATTTTATGCCTATATTTCTGAGATAAGAATTTATCATTACAGTTAATTTTATTCAAATTATCCCGAATAACAAGTTATCTCCCTTTGCTTTTACAGGGGAATGATTACAATCCCCGTGTATTGAATAAAATGTTTTTATTTGTTTCTTTCACCACAAGTGGGAATGACACTATTACCCAGAGAATTACAAGGAGTGAAAATGAAAAAGAAGACTGAGAAAATGGATGATTGAGGAAAAGACAAAAGATGATCGGTGTTCAAAAATACAAAAGGTGGCAATCGACGTTGCATTTAAATTTTTTTGTTATCAGGGAAGCAAGTAATCGAAAGGGATTTCCACAGGCGAGAAGTACGAGAAAAGAAACTGTTCGATTAGAAGTGGTGGTTGCATTTAGCTATTTCAACAGTAAAAGGGTGGGACCTAAATTCCAGTCTAGTTCTTCTTCATTATGTACCGTATCCTTTCAGACCGTAGGTGATCATGGCTTTCCACTTGTCCCTAACTCTTGTCATTCTTAATATCATTCCCCTTGGTATATCTCTCAGACCCTTTTTCGTTATTCACCTGCTCAAGCTCTATTCGTCCTGTGAGCATTAGTTTCTCCAAGCCATCATTCTTCGTTACGTGTCTCAAAATTGATGTAGTCGGGGCACCAAATTTGAAACCCTGGAGATGCTCTCGAATATGACAGAAACGGGAAGAAGGCCGAAGGCGACAACTGCTGTAACTATATCAACTAAGATGAAGACAACCATTGGGACCGATCGGTACATAATAACAAATCAAGAGGAAGCATCGTTGTTTAATCATTGAATCGACTGAAAGAACAACAACATGAAATCGAAAATAAGCCATCAAAGGAAAGATTGCTGGTTGGCTGTTTTGTTTTTATGGCAAATCAACCTCGGCGGGTCATTTATTGCCAACTAAACTTTATTTATTTATTGCTGGTAATACCTTTTTCTTTCAACAATTTAGTGTTGTTTTTTTTTTATAAGTTTTGTGTCTGGTAATACTTTTTTTCTTTTCAAGTATCAAGATTCATTGGGATTTGTTTTTAAGCACAGGGTCCCCAAGTCCTGCCCTTGTTATTTAACTCATAACTGGAGGGAAGGGACGGATTAATACCTTTCCCTGCTTATATCTTTCTTTTCACTAATAGACTCTAAAGAAAAATACAATCCAGGATTTTCACCAATAGTACCCACTCCCGCCTAAAGAAACAAAGAAAAATTGGAGCCGCTCTGAGCCCAAGAAAAGAATATAAAACCCATCAAAGTGACTTCTTTGGCAGTCGACTAGCAGACCAGCCACGATTTAAAACGCTGGCCTCGACGGACTTCTCATCACCAAAAAAGCACCCACTAAAGGCCGTCGCCGCAGTAATTCGCAACTCACCCTCACTCTCCTACCGTACGCTTCTGCTTTTATCTCTTTCTTTCAGCGAGAGACATTGACATCGATTTACTACTTATTGTATTTTTTGTTAATACAATTATTTTTTACCTAAACCTCAGTCGTTTCTTCTTTAATTTGGTACCATACGCTTAATAGAACACTAATCTAAACTTATTTATAAATGGAATTTTGTCTCTGTATGTGTCTGTGTGTGTGTCCGTTACCTATAGACTCCGAAACGGCTGAACCGATTTTCTTGAAAATTTACACAGTTGTACTATAAGCGTCTGCGAGTGTTCTTAGCTAGGTTTTGTGACGAGGTATCCCAGATAAATATCAAAAATTGATAATCGAAAAAAATCGGGTTATGGAAGGAGTGGTCCGATTTTAATCAAATTTGATATACTCATAGACAACGACATAAGAAACGATATCCAGAAGTTTCAAGGTTAAAGTATTTACAAGAGTTCAGAAAATCGATAATATATATATATATATATATATATATATATATATATATATATATATATATAAAAGGCAAGAATTCAAAATTTTACTTACATCCATTCATTTTTCATTTAGTCTACGTTTTCGCTTTAACTGGAAACAACTATTGCTTTTTAGTCTTTCGTGCCAACGTCCAAAGAGTCTGAGCTCCAGGACCATGGATTAGTTTTAAATCTTTCATTACACCCGAGCAACGCCGGGCTATACTGCTAGTACCTTAAATTATGATAGAGCATCTATAACAACAGGTTTTGTCCAAATTCATCAAAGTTGCTGCTTTTTATACTGCTATATCCTCAGTATCAGGGGCAGAAAACACTGGTGTAATAAAAGAAATAATTGTGCTTCATTCTGATAGAAAGAAATGATGGTATTGAAAATGAAAATATTGATAGTAATGAACGGTTGTCATCCGAGTCAGCTGAACTTGATTCACCCAACCCTTCACTAACTAAAACCTGCTGTCTAGTACTTTGTAGGTCTTACAAATTGTTAAATCCTCCCCAGTGTCTGGACTTGTAACCAAATGAAAATAGAAGAAAATATAATAATAACGACTGATAGCCCTTGAGAAACTCTCTGGTGAATGAAGGTTATCAGCTCTTAAGGAATTCTTCTGGACTACGATAAAACTTCCTATGAGAAAAGAAAGGCGAAGTTTTTAAGCTGCTAACATTAGCCTGTAAAATTAGTTTTTTAAAGGTTTTTAAGTTGTAATAATTGTTGGTTATTTTCATTTCAGTTTAATAAACTAATTTTTATCATATTTATTCTGTCGATATTGTCTCGTACTTGTCAACATCGAGAAAATGTTTAAGCCACAAAAACTGAACCTCAACTCGAACAGCAGCAAAGGAATGTAAACACTGAATTAAAATGCTAAACAAATTCTTTGAAGAATGCAGTGACACTACTCTTAAGTAAATTAAGGTTGTTTGTTAGCTGCGTTTCATTTGCTGCTAACGAATATATAGAAGACTCTATTACGTACGAGACGTCCTAGAAAAACTATATGTTAAGAGGCCAAACGCAGTTTTTGCCAGGAACATTCTAGTTATCCATCGACGTGGTGTAAGGTTTAGCAAGCTTGTCTCGATAGAATCATTACAATCGAGTCGTGAGATCGATCCTCACTGGGTGACCCATACTTTCGGCCTTGTGTCGCATCTAAGCTGCGCTCAGAAAACCATCACTCTAGTTACCTGTCAACAGAAAGCTTGCGAGTCTCTTGACGAATTCCTGCGGGAACTCCACAAACTGTGCTTTCAAAACGGTGACTGCCGAGCAGTACCGAGAATTTGTAAGGGACGCGTTTATTAACGGTCTAGCGTCGTCTCTAATACGCCAGAGGCTAATCGGGAATGGTAACCTGGATTTGCAGGCTTGCTATAGATAGGCTTCCAAACTAGATCTAAAAGTCAGATCCCTATAATTACACACCGACGGACTATGTGGTTGCAGCTACTGCCGCTGATACTAGAAAGCCCGAAGCCCGAAGCCCAAAGCCCGAAGAACTTCAAAGGGAAGAAAGCGTAAGTAAACACATTGCTGCATCATTTAGTAAAAGAAGGTCATTTCGTATTTTAAATAAAAAGAACTGGTTTCTGTACCGTACGACTACACCAGAGAAATGTATGTCCGGCTAGGGAGTCCACCGGTCTTCTTCTTCTTCTATGTGCCTTGTCCCTTCAGGAAGTAGGCGATTATGACCTTCCACTTTTCCCTATCCCTGGTGGCTCTGAGAACGCCTTCTCCTGTTACTCCATGCAATCCTCGTTCCGTCATCCACCTGATTAGGTCCTTCAAATATGTTATCCGTTGCTTTCCCCGGTCTATTTTCCCCTCTATCTGGCCTGTTAGTATCAGATTCTCCAAGCCCACCTTTCTCATTGAGTGTTCCAGGAACTTCAGCTATCTCTTCCTGATGCTCAGTATTAATTTCCTTTTTGTTTCCATCATTTCCAAGACCTCATCATTGCTCACATGCTCGATCCATGATATTCGCAGCATCCTTCTGTAGAACCACATTTCAGTTGCTTCAAGTTTTTACTTCATCTTTGATGGTATTGTCCAGCATTTACTGCCATATTGAAGGACGGACACCACGTAGCAATCCAGTACTTTCTTCCTAGTTTCTAGCAAAATTGTCCTGTTTCTTAATACTTTACTCTACTTCTGGAATGCTTCCTTCGCCATGCCAATTCGCCTTCGGATCTCTGTGTCGCACTTTACGTCTTCTGTTATAACGACTCCCAGGAATTTGAATTTTTACGTGTAAAAAAAGATTATTTAAAAGTGTGTAAATCTAAAAGTAGAAACGTAACCGCTGCCATAAATGCAACGAACCAATCCACGATATCAACATCAATTTCAGAAAGTCTACGGCCTGCAACCACTATAGCAGGGGTTTTCAAATTGTGGTCCGCAGACCACAGGAGGTCCGCAAGGATAAGATAGGGGATCCGTGGATTAACTCATCACGTGAAATTCAAAGTATAAATTTTCAATGTCTGGATATTTATTTTTACTTATTAATGTTATCAAATGACAAAAGCTTGCACTATCGCCCATTACATGTCAACGTTATTTATACAAAAAATTATTTTATACATGCAAGAGCTTGATGTTCAAATTTACTTTTTTCATGGTGCAAGTGTCACCCATGGATAAATTTTTAATAAAGGGATCCGTAAGTCAAAAAGTTTGAAAAACCCTGCACTAGAGTATACGTTAATGGTAACATGCTAAATGAATTACTAGGTTCGGACAGCTCAGAAAGTTTCATTAACGGAAAGGTTACTTTGAAATTTAAAATTCAAATCAGACCACTCAACAAAGAAATCTTCATGGCTTTGGACACAATAAATACGCAGACTTGTGGCTTTTGTGCTGTCGATAAGTCTGTGTCATTCTCAAATTTTAAAAAACTTATGCAGGGACTTGATACTGGAACAGGTTTTTCAGAAACGATGTAAGTTACTTCAAATCAGTTATGGGGTCCCTAAACCGGACCGATTATACCCGACCAACTATGAACTAGTTTGTGCTCTTTCTGCAGCTTCTGTTAGTGAACCCTCGCTTTTCTAAACTTGTCTCCTAATGGTAAAGCAATCACAACTAAAGCACAGTAGTTTGAGAAGGATAACAGAAATTTCATCAGAAGGAAAGTTGAGAAGCTACTACAAGACATAATTGAACCAGGTTCATTCCCCTAGAGTGTCCAGGTAGTGATTGTTAAGGACCCAACTAATAGACATAAGAGATAATGCGTTCATTATCAGATACGCAGATGACAAGGTGCTGATCGCAGACACAGAAAGGAAAAAACAGGACCTTCGACAGAAGTTAGCAAAAGTAAGTGAAAAGAAAGGACTGAGCATAAACCCCAAGAAAACTGAATGTATGGTCATCAGCAAAAAGAGGAGACCAATATGCCAACTGCAAATCAGAGAATCTAAAATAAAGCAAGTAAAAAAATTCAAATACCTTGGAAGTGTTTTGACAGAGGATGGAAAGTGCGACATGGAGATCCAAAGACGCATTTGCGTGGGAAAAGACGCATTTCAGAAGCTAACCAGAGTAATGAAAGACAGGAAAATCTCATTAGAAACAAAGAAAAGAGTGCTGGATTGCTATGTGATATCTGTCCTTATGTATGGAAGTGAATGCTGGAAGATCTTATCAAAGATGATGGAGGGGCTTGAGGCAGCAGAAATGTGGTTTTACAGAAGGATGCTGAGGAGACCATGAGCAAAGCACGTGTGCAACGATGAGGTGTTTGAAAGGATGCAAACGAGAAGAAAACTGATATTAAATATCAGGAAGAGACAAATGAGGTTCCTGGGACACGTAATGCGGAAGGAGGGCTTCGAGAACTTAATACTCACAGGTCGGATAAATGGAAGAAGATACAAAGGGAAGCAGCGCGAGACGTACTTGTTAGGTCTGAGCAAATGGTTGGCGGAGCGAGGCTAAGAAGAGATACCAAGAGAAAAAATATTGAGAGCGACAAAAGACAGAGCTAAGCGGAAATCCATGATTGCCTACGTCCTGAAAAGATACGGCACATGAAGAAGAATTGACAGACTATCAGCAAATCTACAGAATTCGATGCTTATTTTCTTCTAGGTATCGAAGAGTTTGTAAACAAACTGGCCACATACACAGTTCTTTCTACCTTTTATATAAAACGCGCCTATCACCAAATTCCTCTAAGGCAAAATGAAAAAAAGAATTACTGCTTTTGAAGCTAAGAGCTCTATCAGTACTGTAGAGTGTCATTTGGTGTAACGAACATTTCAGCGGGAAATGGACAAACATATCAAAGAACAAACGTTATGATACACTTTCCCTTGCCTTAGCATCATAACTGTCACAGGGAGTAATCAAGAACAAAATGTCAAAATGCTAAAAGATTCTGAACAAACATTAGAGCTAAAAATCTTACATTAAATGAGACAAAAACAATATCTTCTGTATCCTCACTTAATATCCTTGACTATTGGGGAAGTCAGTGAGTCAGTTAAGTTTCATACGCGATACACGCTTGGACGATCATGTCTCGAAAGAGACATGACTGACTGGGCAGATAATTTTCCCGCAGTAGATTGCCATTACTTTCTGCGGTAGAATGGTTGCCAACCAAGGCTATAGAACCCAATTTGTCTTGTCATTTAATCCATAGCTAGAGGTAAGAGACGGATTAATCAGCCAGTCAGTTAAGTTCCATACGTGATAGACGCTTTGGGCGAGCATGTCTCTTTCGAGACATGACTGAGTGGGCAGAAGATTATCCTGCAGAAGGTTGCCAGTGCTTTCTGCTGTAGACTAGTTGCCTACAAAGGCTATAGAACCCAATCTGTCCTATTATTTAACCCATAGCTGGAGGGATGAGACGGATTAGTACCTTTCCCAAGTGTATTTGTGCGTAAGTGAATACAATTAATTCAACTGGAAATCGAACTCGGAGCCCCAATTTTTCGTTCCGGGCCGTTGTCCACTGCACCAGAGGGACAATTAAACCGTACCCAGAAAAACTTCGACCACTGCAAGACTTACTTGTGCCAACAATAATTCATTATTAGTAAAAATAAGACTTTTCCACTAACTACAACAGCTATGAAAGCATTTAAATCGGTAAAGAAATAGCTAGAGAATGCCACTTTTCCAAATATAGATGAAGACTTACCGCTTTTTGTTGAGTGTGATGCTTCAGGTGAGGCAAAGGCGGATACTCTAAACCAGAATGCTAGACCAATGGTTTTTATGTCACGAACCCTGCAGGAGAGCGAATTGCACTATCCTTCTATAGAAAATGATTCGATGGTGTTGGGAACTGGAATCACTTCCTTGCATGACAACATTTTACCTTGTTTACTGGGTAACGTTCGGTAGCGTTCATACTCGATAACTACAAGAGGACAAAAATTAAAAACAATAAAATTTCAGAATGGCGAATTAAGCTGTCTGTCGTTAGTTATTCAATAAGATATCGGCCTGGGAAAGATAATGTTGCCCCCGACATAATTATTAGGGCCTTTGTGCTTCTGTGTCTTAATTAACCCTTGCTGATCTTCGTCATAGACTATACCATTCTGGAATTAAACGAATACTCCATTTTTTTTAAGGACTAAGAATCTACTCTTCCCAACAAAAGAAGTAATGGAAGTATGTTTTTCATATCTACAATGTGGAGATATTTTGCCAAGATAATTTTCTATAAATACTTTCACGGCTTCTGCTCCGATGAACTTAGATCACTGGTGACCCCTAAATACGAATTTGCACGAGATACTAGATTGGCAACTAGATCCCACCCTTTTACAGTGAAACCGATAAAATGCAACCGCAACTTCTACTCCAACAGTTTCTTTCCTCACACTTCCCGACTGTGGAATTTCCTTCCACACGATTGCTTCCTCGACGGCTACAATCTCCAGGAGTTTAAATGTAAGGTCAATAGACACCTCCTAACACACTAACCTGCTCCTATTCTATCAAACACTCTTCCCATCTGCCCAACCCTCGTCCTCGGTATCCTTACTCATCTGTCACCTTCCTCCTGACATTCCCTATGTCTAACCACTCCTTCTCTTTACCTTCCGCTATGTAGCCCCATGCGCAGTAGTGGCAGTGAAATGCCTTACTTGGGGTGAAATGATTAAAAAAAAAAAGATATTTTGCATGGAAAAGGGAACTCTAATTAAAGCTAGCAAACCAACAGAACGCCTAATAGATTTTAAAGGTCCCCTACCTCCAAATTCTACTAATGTTTATATCCTCACCCTTGTGGATTAATATTACCGATTTCCATTTTGCTTTTCCCAGCACAAATATGCATTTATTGACGGTAATAAAATATCTGGGCCGGTTATTTGCACTAAGAGGCTTTCCAGTTTATATTCACTCTGATAGAGATACGTCTTTTTCTATAAAAAGAAATAAAGGTCTGTCTATTAATTAAGAGCATTGCCACAAGCAATACAACACTCTACCACCCTAGTGGTAATGGACAGGCAGTAAGTTACAAGGGTATCATCTGGAAAGCAATTAAACTTGCCCTTCAGTCAAACAAACTGGATGATCGTCATAGGGAGTCAATATTCCCCCAACGCCCTACACTGCATTAAATCTCTCCTGTCAACTGCGACCAACTTCAGCCGACATGAATAGTTCTTTAGTTTCAAAAGACGCACTTCTTTTGATACTTCTCTGCCAAGCCCTGGGTCAGTACTCTTTCGTTATTTTATCAAAAACGAGATATGGTGCATGAGGTTGAACTGATAGACTCAAATTCCGTCCCGTGCTACCGTAAAGCACCAAGATGGACGAGAAGGGATCTAGCGCCATGTCTAGTAACAGAGGCAGAAAACACTAGTGTAATAAAGGAAACTTTCAGGGTCTATTCTGATAGAAAGAAACCATTGCATCGAAAATGAAGTTATTGATAGTAATGAACAGTCGTCATTCGAGTCAGCTGAACTTGAAGCAGCCATCCCTTCATTTACTAAAGCCGATTGTCCAGTACTTCGTAGGTATTCCAGATTAGTAAATCCTCCCCAGTGTCTGGACTTGTAACCAAATACAAGGTGAAAATATAGTAACAACGATTGAAAGTCCCTGAGAAACTCCTGGTCTATGACATACTCCCTGCGCGCCACGAGAAAACAAAGGCCGACTTTTTAAGTCACTAACAGTTGCATTTAGTTTATGAAAGCTTTTTAAGTTATAATAATTGTTTTTCATTACACAGAAACGTGTGTGTGTGTGTGTGTGTGTGTGTGTGTGTGTGTGTGTGTGTGTGTAATGAAAAAAACAGGCAAACCTTACAACGGTGGTAAAATATGCAGATTATGTCAGGAGGTAAAATTGGCTATTATGTTGCTCACAGATAGAAATCTATTCATCTAAACATTTATAAAAGGAACTTTGTCTGTGTGTGTGTGTGTGCCCGTTACCTATAGACTCCGAAACGGCTGAACCGATTTTCTTGAAAATTTACACAATTGTACTATAAGCGTCTGCGAGTGTCCTTAGCTAGGTTTTGTGTCGAGGTAACCCCGATAAATAACGAAAATCGATAATCGAAAAAATCGGGTTATAGAAGGAGTGGTCCGATTTTAATCAAATTTGATACACTCATAGACAACGACATGAGAAACGATATTCAGAAGATTCACGGTTGCAGTTCTTACAATAGTGCAGAAAATCGATAATATATATATATATATATATATATATATATATATATATATATATATATAAAAGGCAAGATGTTTGTGCGCGTGTCTGTTTATCTGCCTGTATGTCTGTATTTTTTTCAGCTCTTTTTATTTAGTTTTTGCTTCGGGTTTGGCTCTAAGTAGGTATAATTGTAGTTCTTAGTCTCAGCCATGATACCATTTACTCAGAGGACTGATTTAGCCTTCAAAATTCAGTTTACAACGAAAAAAACTTATTTGATATCGATACCAGGAAATCAAAATTTGACTTACATCCATTCATTTTTCTTTCAGTCTACGGTTTCGCTTTAACTGGAAACAACTATTGCTTTTTAGTCTTTCGTGCCAACGTCCAAAGAGTCTGAGCTCCAGGACCATGGATTAGTTTTAAAGCTTTCATTACACCCGAGCAACGCCGGGCTATACTGCTAGTGAATTACTAAATGAAAGAACAGAAATTATGTCCAATTGTAACCATACCAGTAAATACTTACTAGGATCATACAATCATGGATGAAAGCGTTCTAAGGCCTTTAAGTAACTTCTCCTAATTTTGAAAATTGCACCTTCATAAAAGATCTGGTATGTGAACGTTTGAAAAACGGTAAAATTAGTTAATGTAAATCGCCTGAAGATACCGAAAGGTAGAAACCTAGTTCGCGAAATAATTCGTTTGCAAATGAAAAATATTCAAAAGTTCTACAATATAATTGTATTGAACACTTTTTAATAAAACCGTATACTGGTCTAATTTAATTATGACCAAAAAGTAACTAATTATATATATATATATATATATATGAATCGAAAATTGTCTTATACAGGCTTGATAAAAACCTCGTTTAGCCTGGATGCTATTCGTGGTCGAGAGGTCTAAGACGTTACCAGCTCATAATGGTAGCTCCCCCCTATGCAGGTAGGGGTCGCAGTTTCGAATCCTGCCGAATGGCATACATTTTTGTAATAAAAATTTATCGTAAATAATCAGGCCGGTGGATAAAAATATATAATACTGTTTCATTAAAAACAGAATATCTACTTACATATGAGTATCGATAAAAAAATATTGTTCAAACAATTAATTTCAAATTGTCGGTTGCTTATAACCAAGTTTCGTTCAAATTCGTTGATTTCCGTAACATGTTTACATATATATGTATATATATATATATATCGATGCATGTTTCATTAAATGATATAGACAAGTTCTGTCGATTTATTTTATGTAATTTTTTTCATATCGTCTGATAAGCTTAATAGCATTATCGTTGAAAGAGGAAAGAAAATCACAATACTGATACATGTTTTTTCTTTAATTCTTTCTGAGCATTCGGCTTACATCAGCCATTATAAAAGATGAACATAGTGTTGGTTGTATTAAGCAGTTCGCTTAATTTTTAAGTCACTAACAGTTGCATTTAGTTTATTAAAGCTTTCTAAGTTGTAACAAAAACAGGTAAAGGGTGGTAAAATATGCAGACCTTTGTTTGCATGGAAGGTTGGCGAACACGTGCGTGCGTCGTAGATGCGAAAATCGCACTATAGCTTGTGGCGTCTCATACAACCACGCGAAATTTACGTAAAATAAATCGAAAAACTTGTCTATATTATTTAATGAAACATGATTCAATGAAAAAATGCAGCCTAAATACACAAATATATATATATATATATATATATATATATATATATATATATATATATATATATATTAAAAAAGGATTAATTCAAAGATGTTGAATGGCCATTTCGATATGAAGATCCCCACGGGGGACAACACATCACCTCAGCAACAGAAAAAACCTTTCAGAAACTGGAGAAAAATTAGTCTACTTTTCCTTTTTAAATAGATTGCAAAGAAATTAAAAAATAAAAGAAAAGAAAAAGAAAAAGAAAGGGAAAGAAAAAGAAAACGAAAAAGAAAAAGAAAAAGATAGAATAAAATCAAATAAATAAGAAAAGAAAAAAATTGACATCGTCTGGGTTCGCAAAAAAAAAGAGAATGTAACTAAAAATTAACAGACATCCGTGTTAAATCGACGTAAGTTTAAGCAACACGGAAAAAAGGTGGTAAGAGAGATAAAAGAAGGAAGGGAGGGAAAAAGAAAGAAACGAAAGAAAATTTTTTTTTTAAATATTACAGACGCTGGACAAATTCAAAAACCTAATTTCCCCAAAACGTTGAAGTATTAGAAAAAGGCCTTTACTTAAAAAGGCATAATTATTAATAAAAGGGAATAAAAACATATAGGATTTAAAATAAAATTATTTTTTTAAAAATTAGGTCTTTTGAAATTAAACTAAATAAAGACAACACTAGGTAAAAAAAAAAATTCATCACAATTATACATACCTATAGAAGTACACACATACATATATATATATACACACACAATTCTACGTTTAAGAATACATATATACATACACATACACACACATACATTCAATTTATTACACACTTATATACATATACATGCGCATACACACACATATATATGTGTGTACACACCTATATACAAAAAATTCATATACACACAATATACATGTGTACACATACATGCACACATATACACACACACACACACACATATATATATATATATATATATATATATATATATATATACATATTCCATATGCACTCACACACATACATATAAAAATATAAAAAATTAATGAATATTATGAAAAGGAGCATTTAAATAGCTAAAAAAAATTTTACCAAAATTACATATAGCCCACATACATAAATACACATATACATATATATACATATATATACAAATATAAAAGAAAAAAATATAAAAATAATAAAAAGAAAAATTAAAAACTAAAAATAAAAAATAAAAAAATTATTACAATTATACATACCTATAGAAGTACACACATACATACATATATATACACACACAATTCTACGATTAAGAATACATATATACATACGCATACACACACATACATTCAATTTATTACACACTTATATACATATACATGCGCATACACACATATATATGTGTGTACACACCTATATACAAAAAATTCATATACACACAATATACATGTGTACACATACATGCACACATATACACACACACACACACACACACACACACATATATACATATTCCATATGCACTCACACACATACATATAAAAATATAAAAAATTAATGAATATTATGAAAAGGAGCATTTAAATATCTAAAAAAAATTTTCCAAAATAACATATAGCCCACATACATAAATACATATATACATATATATACATATATATACAAATATGCACATCCACACACACACATACACATATACATAAAATAAAATAAAATTATAGAAAAATTATAGAAAAATTTAGAATTTAAAAATTAAAAATTAGAAGTTAAATTTAAAAATCCGCCTTATGGCGGCACTTGTTTATAAATTCCCTCCTAAGGTTCAAAAGTAAGTCCTGATGAGGATACTTCAAAATCAGAATCTTCTCCAATAAACACAGACGACACCTATCACGAAAACTTTTAGGAGGACAAGCTGAGCCTATTAATTTCCAGCTGATTATAGGGTCCTGCCCTTCCTCCTTCATTTCCCAGAACCTACGTGATAGTGCCGTCTGGAATCTCTGTTTAGAGTTCGAAAAAGAGTACTTGTGATTATAAAGCCTCTGTTTGAAAGAGCCCGCGGACATATAGGTCCGGTAATTGTCCTTGTTATTAGATGGAGAAATGCGGGCTTCATAGATTACATGGGTGGATTTACATTTGCCTTGCACCGGGCAGGCATCCACAGAATAACAATTGCATTTATCGACAATTCCGGATTTAACTTCCGTATTATTTAGGTCCATTAAAATTTGTTTATTGTGGGAATTAATTATATTATCTATATTTGAGGTGCAAGAATAACTAATTTTTAGGGTGAACCTATTAAAAATTTTACTTAAGGGATTGTTATTATTATTATTAAAATGTTTATCTTTCGTTTCTTTCTTTTTCCCTCCCTTCCTTCTTTTATCTCTCTTACCACCTTTTTCCCGTGTTGCTTAAACTTACGTCGATTTAATACGGATGTCTGTTAATTTTTAGTTACATTCTCTTTTTTTTGCGAACCCAGACGATGTCAATTTTTTCTTTTCTTATTTATTTGAATGTATTCTATCTTTTTCTTTTTCTTTTTCTTTTTCGTTTTCTTTTTCTTTTTCTTTCCCTTTCATTTTATTTTTATTTTATTTTATTTTTTAATTTCTTTGCAATCTATTTAAAAAGGAAAAGTAGACTAATTTTTCTCCAGTTTCTGAAAGGTTTGTTCTGTTGCTGAGGTGATGTGTTGTCCCCCGTGGGGATCTTCATATCGAAATGGCCATTCAACATCTTTGAATTAATCCTTTTTTAATATATATTTGCTCTGTAATTTTTATTACATGGAGCTCTCTTCCTGTATCATTTTTTAATATTAAAATAAAATTTTTAATATTAATTAGGATCCGGTTTTTTGGAATTTACCTTCCTGCTTTTTTCCCTTGGATTGAAGTATCTGAATTAATATATATATATATATATATATATATATATATATATATATATATATATATATATATATATATATGTCGGCACTACATCTAAAGCAATAAAATACTTAATCAATACAATATAAAACAAGCCAAAACTTGAAGAAGGAATTTACCCTATCACATTGCCAGAAAGAAAATACTGAAGAAACCTCAAGAAATTTAAATAAAAGATTATAGGAACACAAAAGGGACATTCTAAAAAACGCATTAAACATATTAGTTGCTCTCAGTAACGTGACTGGCGAAAAGTTTTACATAAAAACTGCTACATTATTTATATTTTTCGAACTATTGTCCTCATCTTTATTGTTCTAGATATGTAAAAATTTATATAGTGTTATCGCTTATATATATATATATGTGTGTGTGTGTATTTTTATGATCATACCGGCCCAAGCAAGGCATTTTACTGGCAATGTTTTACAGGGGGTTACATAGGAGGAAAGTTTTGAGAAAGAGTGACAGGTTATAGGGAGTGTCAGGAAGAGGGTAAGAGAAGGATGAGAATACTGATGAGAGTGGAGTGGATGGAGAAAAAAGCATGAGAGAGACGATGCAGGTTAGTTAGATGACTATTGACTTTATATTTAAATTCTTGGAGATTGTAGCTGTCGGGTAAGCAAGTAAATGGAAGGGAGTTCCACAGGCTGGAAGTGCGAGAAAAGAAGCTGTGGTAGTAGAATTTGTGTTTACACTTTATTGGTTTCACAGTAAAAGAGTGGGACCTAATTGCTAATCTTGTTGCTCGAGTAAATTCATATACAGGGAATACCAGTGAGCCAAGCTCATCGGAGCAGAAGCCGTGGAAGTATTTGTAGAGGAGACACAGTGATCCACATTGCGCCAGTGAGAAAGTGACTGTGTCTGAGCTGCAAAGTGTATGTGTGTGTGTGTGTGTGTGTGTGTGTGTGTGTGTGTGTGTACGTGTGTGTGTGTGTGTGTGTGTGTGTGTGTGTGTGTGTAAGATGATTTTTTTCTAACACCTATCTTTCTTTGTACCGTATTCTACCTTTTCGTGCTACTTCCTCTTTCCAACACTTCCTCCTTTTTTTTTACCCGTATTTCCTCTCGTTTTTCTTTTCCTTTTTTCTTCCGTCATATTTCTGTAATCTTTGCCTTCAATTAAATAACAACATATGCAACATCTGTTTAAAAAAAAATTAAGAGTTTATAATTTCATTAATTTCTTCAGAATGTGGATCTCGTTTCATGCATGTTCCCGGGCCTGTAGTCAGCCATAAATTCCTATGGGACAATCAAATGAGCTCAGTAAACATTCAACTTTAATAAGAGCCATATTGTCGAGGAAACCTGCGCCAAAATGGCGTCTTCTGCTGACATGTTTTAACTAACGTCAAACTGCAAGAAAAAAATAGTACCGCGGAAGAAAAACATTCTTCGTATTAGGGACTTTGGCGGAAGTCAAGTTTGATTCTAAAAAAATAAATAATAATAACAGGTGGTGGTGGGAGATAAACAGGTTTGAAAAAATAACTAAAACAACGGACAAAACGAAATGCATAAAGTACGAAAGGAATTTTTCAGAGGATAATAAAAAGAAAAAAAAATGAATGAACGTTCAGTCAAAAGAAGAAATAGAAAAAGGAATTAAGAAAATCCTGCAATCTGCCGAGTCAAAAGCACATAGGTATTAAGCTCCCCACTGCCGTCTTTTATCAGGGCATTAAAAACTATTTCTTCCTCTGAGAAAAAACAAAGCTCAAAAGATCGCTACCCAGCCATATATCATAGATACCAGCTCATGAGTGACAAATATTTCAATATATCTTAAACGAGTTTCAGATTAAACACAAAAAATACACTACATGGATTCATGTTCGTACACACACACACACACACACACACACGCACGCACACACATACATACACACACACACATACACGAGCGCATTATATTTACTTATATATCTTTACTTATTATTTTTACTTATATACAGGATGCGATGAGTTGCCATTTTATAATTTTGATTTTGCGCATGCGCGTTGCTTGTTTGTCATTTCGTCGATTACACAGTATAGAAGGGTCAGTTGGGCACCCTCTTTGAGAAAAGGAACATCATGACGCTATTTACTCCGCCAGAAATTGGGAAAAAGCAGCATGATGTACTGTTCGGCATTCGCCTTGGAAGCTCCCATACGAACATTTCAGAGTGTCAATATGAGGGCAGTACAAAGGATTCGGAGAGAGTTGGATGAATCTAATGGGGATTACGAAGGTACGGCAGCTTAGAGAACTCACTCCGATCGCTCATATAAAAGAGGAACTCCCGAATTTGTTAGTGAAGACCTCAGGCTCAACACGAAGGCCTATATCAAGTGCATTAAGGAGGTAGTGCTGCCCTGGATTAAGATGGTGGGTGCTATAAGACCCTATGTCTGGCAACAGTACTCTGCACCACGTTACACAAGCAGGAGAACACAGTTATGCCTATCAAACAATTTAAGCGACCACCTCTGGCTAGCTAACTTCCCAGACTGCAACACTCATGATTATTGTGTGTGGGTCAGTTGAGAGAGAGAGACCAACAAAACTCTCTGTAACACCAAAGATGAATTGAAAGCAAGGTTTATGCTAGCATTTACCAACTTAAACAAGGAAACAGACCAGAAGAGTTGCAGGTTATTCGGCAGTTGCCTGGAGTGCGTGGTTGAAGCCAGTGCTGATTTTATTGAATAAATATACTCTTTAGTATTTCAAGATTATTTTATGCAATTTTGGTAAATATATCTGTTAAAATGAGTTGTCAGTGTTAATTTCACTTTTCCATCATTTAGACGACAATTAACCCATCGCACCCTGTATGTTTGCGTGTTTGTAGGATGTATAATATTATCTGAAAACAAAATAAACATAACGAGACAAAGTGGAAAAGCTTTTGAATGACGCGTTTCGTCGACGTTGTTAGGTTCGGTGTCTTCAGCTTGGAACGAAAGGCAAAACTATGTGTAAGGAAAATGCGTTGTGATTTTGCAGGATAAGAGGAGAAATTAGTTTTGATTATTTTTCTGTTAACTCACCCGAAATTATTTATTCACTCCAAAATTATATTTACTAAAATTCGCACTAACTTTTCCCAGCCCGAGGCCCATCCACTGTACTCCGGTTGAGTTGACTTTTGCAATCGCACTAGATATGGGTAAATCAGGTGCGCTGTTTTTAAGTGTGGGATCTACGTTCGTACTCAGATGTTTTTTTCATTATTTTTTTTAAATGAAAAATTACTTTTAAGTACATCGAATATTATCCGTATTTAAGAATTGTGAATAACTCCCGGATTTTTGGTAATTTTTCTTTCTGAGGGTTGGTGTTGTTGGTGTCAAGCTGAAAGATTTTTTACTTAAAATTTATAATCTCAAAATAGTGGCAAAAATTTAATAAGAACAAACAAACAAACTTTGATTTAAAATTTATAATTTCATGGGACGAATTAATATTTTGTATAAGTAACTTTACATTATTTTGGGAGGGTGAATTAAAGAGCCATAAACTTACCTAATCAGATCCGACGAACAGACACAAGAGTGTTTTTTATTGTTTATATATATATTCCATCTTTCTCATTTTCATGACACACTTTTTTATTTATTTATTTTGATTAAAATCTCCCGTTGCGGCATGAAGAGCGGAAGCGAAACCGGTTGCTTTGCTTTTTAATATATTTACAATGTGTAACATCAAACTGCACATTTTTATTTCTTTAATTAAATTCTGTACTTACAGAAATATTTTCAAATATATATATATATATATATATATATATATATATATATATATTTGAACCATTAGTGCCTGTTGGATTTCTAACTCATTCCGAGTAGGTCACCGTTTTTTGTCTATTAGCACGGAGTATACAACATTTGCTGTTATTGCTATATATATGTACGCATCGCTCATTCAGTAAAATAAATTAGACCACTCTGGCTATTGGGCGCGTATAATGATAGGTGGTGGTTGTTAAGGACCCCACGAATAGACATAAGAGATAATACGTTCATTACTCACAGACTATCAGCCAATCTACAGGACTCGATGTTTATCTTTTAGGTATCAAAGAGATTGTAAGCAAACTAGCCTCATACACAGTTCTTTCTACCTTTGATATAAAACACGCATACCGCCAGATACATCCAAAGCAAAAAAAAAAAAAAAAAGAATTAATGCTTTTGATGCTGAGACCTCTATCAGTACTGTAGGGTGCCATTTGGTGTGACGAACGGTGTGGCTACTTTTCAATAGGAAATGGACAAACTTATCCAAGAACAAACGTTAAGATACACCTTCCATTACTTTAACGACATAACTGTTACAGGAGAAACCAAGAGCAACATATTAAAATTCTAAAAGATTCTGAACAACCAACAGAGCTAAAAACTTTACACTGAATGAGACAAAAACACTTTCTTCTGTATCCTCACTTAATATCCTTGACTACTGGGGAGGTCAGTCAGTCAGTCAGTTAAGTGTCATACGTGATACACGCTTGGGCGATCTGTCTTGGGCAGATGATTTTCCCACAGTAGATTGCCATCACTTTCTGCGGTAGACTGGTTGCCGACCAAGGCTATACAACCCAATCGGTCCTCTTATTTAATCCACTGCACCACAATGCACATCCGATTGACTATTAAACCTACCCGATAGGAAGATCCATGGTATTCTCAGCATCCTTCTGCAGAACCACATTTCTGTTGCTTCAAGTCTCTTCTTCATCTGTGTTGACTTCCTCATTGCTCATATGTTCAGTCCATGGTATTCTCAGCATTCTTCTGCAGAACCACATTTCTTTTGCTTTAATACTCCTCTTTGTCTTTTTTTATAATCGTTACACCCGATTCAAAGTAGTACTGCTTATGATGTGTGCTAGGGGTTACAGTGAGGAAAGCAAAAAAAAAAAAAAAAAAGGTACACGAGGTGTTGGAAAAAGGATAAGAGAAAGATAGGAATCAAGGAGATAAAAGATGTTAATTGACGTTGCACTAAACGTTTGGGGATTGTAGCTATCAGGGAAGCAAGTATATGGAAGAGAGTTCCACACGCGGGAAGTGCGAGAAAAGAAATTGATAGAGTAGAAGTGGAGGCTTTTTTCGACAGTAAAAGATGAGACCTTATTGCCAATCAAGTAGTACGAGTAAATTTGTGTAGTCGGAGTACCAGGGAGATAAGCTCGTCAGAGCAGAAACCGTGAAAATATTTGAGGAGAGCCACATTTCGTCGGTGGGAAAGTGACTGTAGTCAAGCTGTCAAATCGGGATCGACTGTGAGGAAAGTGCACTCCTTTTTATTTGTGAAGAAACTGTCCAGTATTCGCTACTATTATATGAGGAACAATTTTGATATAACAGCTCTTGAAAATTAGCATCACGCCCTCATGACAACAGAAACCTTCAAAGCTCAGAATTAAATATCATTCAAAAAATGCAACACGGACTTGAAATTTAATTTAATTTCTTTATTTCGTGATAAGGGCTGAAACCAGTTAAAACCGTAACATGAACTAACACGAATTGTGGAAAGTTTCTTTACACATTCAAGAGCAAGCGGTTGAAGCTAATCCGCTTAAAAGTGACACATATTAACAATAAACCTGACATAATCTGTCTCTTTGAATAGGTATTTGTTATCTAGATACATCCAGATGAGAGAGAAAGAGAGAAGGGATAGATAGACAGAGAGAACTAGTGGGAAAGAGAGAGAGAGTAGATAAATAGAGAGAGCAGGGGAAGATAAACAGACAGAAAGACAAAGAGTACAGATAGATAGATAGATAGATAGATAGATAGATAGATAGATAGATAGATAGATATGAATACACTAAAATAGATAGATAGATAGATAGATAGATAGATAGATGCAGTCATGGGCAATGTGTGTGTGTGTGTGTGTGTGTGTGTGTGTGTGTGTGTGTGTGTGTGTGTGTGTGTGTGTGTGTGTGTGCGTGTGTTCTTTCTTATCTGGAGACGGAAGTAAAATTCTTAGACAAAAGGTAACCGTAACAGAACTGTGAAATAAAATGTAGCACAAACAAACAACAAACGCAAATGCCCTCTTTTAGTGCCATGTAAACGCAGAAGATGCCGGCCAAGTACCAGATAAGTCCGACTCCAAGTTTCTTTCTTTAGACCCTGCCAACACCCAATTTTAGATCTCTTCCTGAAAGTATTTGTAATGGCCCCAAGTCAACTAATTTAGTTCACCAACAGTAGCGACCTTATTTTTTCTTTCTTTGTTTCCTTATTTTTATTTTTGACTTTAGTCGTTTGCTGACCGTCATTACACGCTAAATTCTGTCCCTGATTTGCAGTGTGCTAGGCGGGCCAGTATACAAGTAATTAGGAGCAAGAAAAGGTCTTCGCCATTTTTTTAATAAAATTGCTTCCTTTTCCGGCAGACGATTGTGAAGGCAAGCGACCTCTCAACCCAAATCGGAATATGCAGTTTACAAGTGGAGTTCTCCTGCTTGAGGGTTTGGACGCCTCTTCCTTTCTTCTTTTCTTCTTCTTCGTTTCCTTTTTCTTACTTTGTTAATTTCTTATCTAGTTTATTATTTATTCCGTTTTCTTTCTTCCCTTCTTACTTTTTTCTTACCATTTTTTCGACTGGGGAATTCTCATATCTTTATTCCTAATTCATTCCTTCATATTTTCGTTCTTTTTTCTTTCGTTTCTTCTCTTATTTTTCGTCTTTAGTATTTTTCTTTACTTCTTTAATCTCCTTTTCTTTCATAGATTCTGTTTTCATTTATAATTTTTATTCTTTCAATGTTTATAAAAAGTTTTCTGTTCGCTAAGTTTTTCTTATATTCACAAGAAGAGCGTGTTGAAAAGCTATCTACCCAAGCTACATTCAAAAATCAAACAAAATTGCAAGCCAAATTTGTTTTTTGTTTTTGTTTTTTCTTTCTTACCAGTTTTTGGTGAAGCCGAGAGGATTTCAGCAACTCATTTTTTGTTATTTTGTATTTCTTCCTTTTTTTCTTTGTTCGTTCTTGCTTTTCTTCTTATTTTGGTTTCATTTTCTTTCATTCATTTTGTTTTTCTTTTTTGTTTCTTTCATTTTTTTATTCATTTTCTTTCTTATTTGCTTACTTCCTTCATGCTGACGATTTTCTATTTCTTTCTTATTTTAGCTTCATGTTTTCTTTTTCTTTTGCTTTGTTACCTTCATTTTTTTATTCATTTTCTTTCTTATTTGCTTACTTTCGGCCTTGCTAACATTTTTGTATTTCTTTCGTAATTGATTCACGTTTTCCTACATTCATTTTTCTTTCTTTTGTTTTGTTTATTTTTTTCTTTATTTTTACTTGTTGGTCTTTCTCTTTTGCTTTCTTTCTTGCCAATTTTTGTATTGCTTTCTAACTTTGGGTTCATTTTTCTTTCATTCATTTTGTTTTTTTTTATTTTTGATTCTTTCATTTTTTCCTTCATTTTATTTTGTGTTTTCTTACTTATTTTCTGCCGTTTTGGTATTTCTGTCTTATTTTGGTTTCGCTTTTTCTTTCATATTTTTTTGTTTTTCTTGTCTTTTTTTTTTTTTCATTTTTCTTTCATATTTTTTCTTGTTTGTTTAATTTCTTTCTTGCTACCTTTTTTGTATTTTTATTTTAATTTGGTTTCATTTTTCTTTTGTTTTCTTTCTTTCTTTTTGTTTTTTTGCTTTTCTGTCTTACGTGTTTTATTTCATTCAATTCTTTCTTTCGTTTCTTTTTTCTCTTTATTTTTCTTTAATTTTCTTTTTTTTTTTTAATTTTGTTGGACATGTTTAGTTTCTTTTTTGTTTCTTCTCGGTTATTTTATTCATTTTTTTTTCGTTAGTTCTTTAATTTTTCTTTCTTTTTATGATTTTCACTTATATTTTATATGTTTTTTTTTTCTAAGTTGAACGATACATTCGGAGAGTGCGTTTCACCTGTAATGACGACGAGCGTTTCTCATCATGAATTTTTACTTGAGATCGAACACAGATTGCTGGAATTGGTATGGCATATTAAACTAACCCAATAAACAGTTTGAGTCACCTATTTTAATTAGCTTTAGTCTGGCATAAATATGCTTTGTTGCCATATATTCGGCAACATCAAAGCGTTTTACAGCGATCAAAAAAGTAATAATCGTTCGGGGCAAGATCAGGTGAATATAGCCAACTAAAATCTTTTTTTTTTCTTGATATATGCGGCCTGGCGTTTTCTTATACAAGGACATTTTCTTTTACTCCACTGTGCAGACTGCCAGTACTGTGCAAATATTAATGTACTAGAAGTATAGCCCGGCGTTGCTCGGGTGTAATGCAAGCTTTAAAACTAATCCATGGCCCTGGAGTCCAGACTCTTTGGACGTTGGCACGAAAGACTAAAAAGCAATAGTTGTTTCCAGTTAAAGCAAAACCGTAGACTGAAAGAAAAATGAATGGATATAAGTCAAATTTTGATTTCCTGGTATCGATATTGAAGAGTTTTTTTTTCGTCGTAAACTGAATTTTAAAGGCTAAATAAATCCTCTGAGTAAATGGTATCATGGCTGAGACTAAGAACTACAATTATACCTACTTAGAGCCAAACCTGAAGTAAAAACTAAAATAAAAGGACTGAAAAAATACAGACATACAGGCAGATAAACAGACGCACACATATTTTCTTGCATTATATATATACATATATATATACATATATATTATCGATTTTCTGCACTATTGTAAGAACTGCAACCTTGAAACATCTGAATATCGTTTCTTATGTCTTTGTCTCTGAGTGTATCAAATTTGATTAAAATCGGACCACTCCTTCCATAACCCGATTTTTTCGATTATCGATTTTCGATATTTATTGAGAGTACCTCGACACAAAACCTAGCTAAGAACACTCGCAGACGCTTATAGTACATTTGTGTAAATTTTCAAGAAAATCGGTTCAGCCGTTTCGGAGTCTATAGGTAACGGACACACACACAGACACACACACACAGAGACAAAGTTCCATTTATAGATAAGTTTAGATGTTAGTGTACTTTAAATGTATTCTTAATTGCCATCTATGATTAGCAGCTAAGATAATATATTCGTTATTACAGTTGGTTCCCAAGAATTTAAATTACTTATGACTAACCATAATATATACTTTGTCTGTTCCATTAAAAGCAAAAAGAAGATTCATTATTTTGAAGCCTGACTTTCTTAGAAGTAAATCTCCCACCTCTTGTATGGTTGGCGCAATTTAGTTTGATTACATCCATTTTCATTTATTTGTTTTTTGAACTAAACTTAGGATATATCTATATTATGTTCACATTAAGTATTTTTGCACACACCCGCATTTTATTACTATTTTTTTTCTATATTTTTCATTCGTTTATTTATTTATTTATTTAATTTTTGCCATTTCACTTTTTAAATAAGGAAAGCGGCAAAATGAGATACTGAAAACAAAGAATTGACTTCCGACAAAATTCGAAATATTAAATTTTAAAAATTGAAAACTGAAAACATTTTTTAAAATTAAAAGTTAAAAGATTAAAAATCAAATATTTAAAATTTTAACAATTAAAATTTAAGAATTTCAAAATGTAAAACATCAAAAAATTAAAACATTAAAAATTAATTTTAAAACGGCAAAATAAGAAGCTGGAAACAAAGAATTATCATCCAAGAAAATTAGAAATTTAAGTTCAAAGAATTGAAAATTAAAAAATTTTAAAGTATTTAAAAAATTAAAAATTGAATTAAAAATTAAAAATTAAAATATTTACATAGTTCACAAATAATGAAAAAAAATGTTTAGATAAGAAAAGGGTGCCCCAAACTATGCATCCCGTAAACCCATAACAGTTCACATAAAATAAAAAATGAATCTGTGGAGAAGAAATGGTGACTACCCCTATTATGTACCACATAAAACCATGACAGTTCACATAAAATAAAAAATGAATCTGTGGAGAAGAAATGGTGACTACCCCTATTATGTACCACATAAAACCATGACAGTTCACAGAAAATAAAAAAAAAGAATCTCTGGGAAAGAAGAGGGGACTGCCCCCAAGTTTGTACTTCATAAAATGACAGTTCACAAAAATATAAAAAAGGAATCTGTGGAGAAAAAAAAAGGACAGCCCTCCATTATGCACGCATAAACTCATAACAGTTCACATAAAATAAAAACGGAATCGGTGGAGAAGAAAAGGGGAACACCCTAAATTATGCACTCCATAAACCCATGATAGTTCACAGAAAATAAAAAAAAAGAATCTCAGGAAAAGAAAAGGGGACCGCCATCTAGTTTGTACTCCGTAAAATGGTAGTTCACTGAAAATAAAGTTTCGTTTTCTTCTGTGGAGAAGAAAACGAAACTGCCCCAAATTATGCACCCTATAAACCCATAACAGTTCACAGAGAATAAAAATGGAATCTGTGGAAAAGAGAAGAAGACCGCCCCTGATTATGTACTCCTTAAACTCATGACAGTCCAGTCAGTCAGTCAGTTAAGTGCCATATGTTATACACGCTTGGGCGATCATGTCTCGAAAGAGACATGACTGACTGGGCAGAAGATTTTCCCGCAGTATGATTGTCATTACTTTCTTTGGTAGATTTGTCACCATCCAAGGCTATAGTACCCAATCTATCCATGTATTTAGCCCATAACTGGAGGGCGAACTCAGCAAGGAATCTGTAGCTAAGAGAAGGGGATCACCCTGATTATGTTCTTCATAAACTGTTGACAGTACTGACATAATAAAGAAAAGTACACTGTGTTGAAGAAACGGCAAAACCATTCCATTATATACTCATAAACTCATGACATTTCACAGATACTAAAAAAGTAATCCTGGATGAAATAAAAAGAAAAGGTGGAAACTATCACATAAGCCCATGAAAGTTCACAGATAATGATGAAAAGAAATCTGTGAAAAATAAGAAGAAACACCCTATTATGTACGCCATAAATTCTTAACAGTTCATTTTTCTAAACTAATTTATAAATGGAACTTTGTCTGTGTGTGTGTGTGTGTGTGTGTGTGTGTGTGTGTGTGTGTGTGTGTGTGTGTGTCCGTTACCTATAGACTCCGAAACGGCTGAACCGATTTTTTTGAAAATTTACACAGTTGTACTATAAGCGTCTGCGAGTGTTCTTAGCTAGGTCTTGTGTCGAGGTACCCCCGATAAATATCGATAATCGAAAAAATCCGGTTATAGAAGGAGTGGTCCGATTTTAATCAAATTTAATACACTCATAGACAAAGACATAAGAAACGATATTCATATGTTTCAAGGTTGCAGTTCTTACAATAGTGCAGAAAATCGATAATATATATATAATGCAAGATGTTTGTGTGTGCGTCTGTTTATCTGCCCGTATGTCTTTACTTTTTTCAGTCCTTTTATTTTAGTTTTTGCTTCGGGTTTGGCTCTAAGTAGGTATAATTGTAGTTCTTAGTCTCGGCCATGATACCATTTACTCAGAGGACTTAATTAGCCTTCAAAATTCAGTTTACGACGAAAAAACTTATTTGATATCAATACCAGGAAATCAAAATTTGACTTACATCCATTCATTTTTCTTTCAGTCTACGGTTTCTCTTTAACTGGAAACAACTATTGCTTTTTAGTCTTTCGTGCCAACGTCCAAAGAGTCTGAGCTCCAGGACCATGGATTAGTTTTAAAGCTTTCATTACACCCTAGGAACGCCGGGCTATACTGCTAGTGCCATATAAACGCGTGACAGTTTACAGAAAATAAAAAGAAGGAATCTGTGGAGAAGAAAATGAGATACAACCCGATGATGTACTCCATAAACGCGTAACAGTTCCCAGATAATAAACAAAGGGAATCTCTGGAGAAGAAAAGGTGATACCCCATGATGTATCCCATAAACTCGTGACAGTTCACAGATAATATACAGAAAAAATCTGTGGAGAAGAAAAGGTGATACCCCCCAATAATGTACCCCATAAACGCCTGACAGTTCACAGATAATTATTTTACTTTTCTTTTTTCAGTTCAACGATTTTCTTTCTTTCTTTCTTTCTTTTTTGTTCTTTCTTTCTTTTTCCTTAAAAACATTGCCATTATGTTACACACGTGACACGCGTTTTTTCCTTTATTTCTTTTTATTTTCTTTCTTTCTTTTTTTCTTTTTTTCCTTCTTTTCTATTTCAGAAATGTTGCGTTACCCTACACTTGCTTTTGTTTTTCCCTTTTTAATTTCGTTTAATTTCTTTCTTTGTTTTTTCTTTTTTTTTCTTTTTTTTCTTTTCCATTTCAGGAATTTTTACGCACATTTTTCTTTTCTTTCGTCTTCCTTTCAATTCTTTTTTTCTTTCTATCTTTCTTTCTTTTCCATTTCTTAAATTATCTATTAGCTTGCTCACTTTTTTTATTTCTTCTCTTTTCATTTTTTTTTTTTTAAATAGAGATCATCCCATGCACGGCAACAAAGCCGCTAAGACAGAAAAAAATCAAAACCTCTAGTACCATAACAGATAGCTCATCCAAACAATTACCTTGAAAGTATTTATAGAAAAGGCATATAGAAGCAACCTTTCGGCAGCGGGAAAAGTTACTGAAACCGAGATGCTAGATGAGGACCGATAATATTGCCGATTCTTCTTTAGATCTTATCAGGGAGCCCAAGGTAAATAGCAGGGGCACCAGCTCATATGTGCCACTAATATTCTAAGTATGAACTAATAGCAGACTTATAGATATATGGAGATAAAAGCTGCCTTGACCGACACGGTGAACCGAATTTCTTAGCAGCTGATCAAGCAGTGGATTCAGTATTATCTTTCTACTTCATGTCAGTTGAGAAGGTGAGCCCAAGAAGGCACACCGAGTCACTTTCCTGGAGGCTAGCATCTGCCATGCTGATGGAAGGAAGCGAGAAGTTTCTCAGATATTTAATGAAGAAAAGTTTACTATTGGATGTGTTAAAATTAACAAGTCATCTTTTACCCCGTAAATTCCAAGTTGAGAGCTGATGTCATTAATGAAAATTCAAAACAGAGTACGACCAAGGATGGAGTTCTAATAGACACCTGTGTTTGTACAACAAGATCTAGACGAGTGGCCGTTCAAGATGACTTCCATTTCACGATTTGATAAAAAAAAAACAGGATCAGTTTTTAAAAAATGTCCAATAACACCGTAACATTTTAGCTTGTGGAGAAGACCTGAATGCCAGACTCTGTTAAAAGCTTACGGAATGTTCAATGCTACAGCCCGGACTTTCACCGTTATTATTTAGAGCATGATAGACTCTTTACTATCAGTGCATCAACAGTTGACCTGGAGAAACCAAAGCCATATTGCTTGTTTAAGAAAAAACCCTCCAATGAGAGATGATGATGAATTCAGCATTAATTAGAGTCTCGGGTAATTGCGCCAAAAGAGGCTAAAAGTCTAATAGGTCGATAGTTGGAAGGGTTGGATAACTCACCAGAATACTTAAAAACTGCAACAACATATGATGACTTAACGTCAAGCAGAAAAGCAGAAAAGCAGTGAAGCATTTATTATACAATTTAGAGAGAAGAAGAGCGTCTTCGGAAGCACACTTCTTATGACTATTTTAGGAATACTATCAGGTTCACATGTCTTGTGGGAATGTAAGTTAGAAATGATACCAGAAACTATGGAGGGGCTTATATGCATATAACTCAACAGAAACTCAGTTCTAGGTGGGAAGTTAGGTGGGTGAGCCGACAATAGAGCCTGGGTAGAAAAAGGGAAAAGCAGTGGATGAAAAAACCTCTAACTGATTGAAGATAGAAGGAATAAGTACCTTACACATTTAATTTATTATTACAAAGCCACAAGTAATCACGAGAGTCAAAGTTGCTAGAGGTTATGCAAATTCTCTCAGTAAATAGACGCTTTGCTCCTTCGAGTACTAACTTACATTTATTGCAAGCAGCAAGGATTAGACCTCTGTTGTGAAGAGAGTCGTCACGCCGGTATAACCGAAATTAGTGGTTCCTGTGTACTGTAGCGGTCGAGCAAACTGGTTAGAACCTTGTAAAGGATTATGGTTTCGTCTGATACTTCTGAGAAGGAGTGAAAACGTCCATATCGGATTTGACCCGAAAAGAAACCTCAATGGCGCCATTTTCGTTTCAGAGGGTAAAGATGTCAGTCTATGGGGCGTCACTAAGAAAATCACGGTGTTCTAATCAGCATGCTTTTAACGGAAAGATGTCTTATGGGTAAGGAGTTCCTGTTTAATAAATGACTGGAACAAAATATCAATATCTACTACAGAGTTTTCCGAATTACCAAGTGCGCGGTTTTGCGAGGCTCGGCAAATACATGAAGAGGAAGTAAGAAATAAATCAAGTAAAGAAGACTGTTGCTCGGCTCGGCTTGGGAAACAAGTAGGGAAGTTCACAATTTGAGTAAGGGATAAGGCGATGGAAAAATGTAATGTCGGAATACCAGCAACATAATTAACTTTAGAATGCTTAAACTACTTGACATTGTAAGTATTAAAGTCACCCAAGACAAGGATGTTCGCAGATGGAGTTAAAAAAGTGTCTTTTCTACTCTGTCAACTATTATGTCTGATATACTTTAGTTCTTGGAAAAGAGGGAGCGATAAAAGAAAAAAAGAGATACCTAACAGTGTTTAGTAATGAAAGACAAAAACATATGATGGAGTCGTCTGGGACCTCCAGAGACAATTCTCTGACCAGTGGACGTTAACTCCAATGTCATATTTGCGAATTCTGAAGTCTTTTCGGAAAATGGGAAGATAGTCTAGAACCAAGAATTCGTTTGTATCAATGGAAGAATTTAAGGGTACCAGTGCTTAAGTGAATGCATGGTATTCAACTGGAATTCGAACTCGGCTCACAGATTTCTCTTTCCGAGCCGATATCCAATGCACCACAATGCACATCCGTCACTAAACGCTTACAGCACCTGGTATTCCCAAGCAGTCACAGAAGGAAAGAGAAGTGAAAACATCAGAAACAATACAAAAGGAAAAAAAAAATTTTTTTTTAATTTCCAAACAGTAAGATGCCACGACGCATTGTAATTTACTTACAAGTGACGATTTAATTTCTTATTTCTAATGTTTAATTTGGGCATTTTTACGGACAAAGCAGGCTGATTTAATTTCAATGGTGCTTTGGTACAAATACAGCAATATTGATGTAATTCGTTTTATTTCTATGTCCGAAAGATATGACTATCTCTCCCATTTGGATAGGTGGTGATGGTACGGGAAATAAAAGTTTTTTTTTGTTTTTTGTTTTTTGTTTTTTGTCGATCTACCTACCTTCTCTTTTCTCTAAACACCAAGAACAACCAAACAGCCACCTATTGTGTATTCCGGAAATGGGACCCACACAAATAAATGAACAACGACCAAAAATTGAGATAGGAAGATAGGAAGTAAGTGTATTAGCGTCAGGATACAGACTTGAATGAAGATTAGTAGTACAGGAATGCGGGTTAGTAAAAGTATATGTACAAGTCTCTGGAAGTGAAGCCGTAGTATATTGAGTACATCCGCGTCGGAAACTGACAGGTACTGCGTAATCTTCTCGAAGAGTGGAGCACAGAGCTACTATGATTTACTGTGTACTGATTGCTAATCTCTCTCTGGACTCTCGTATTCTCCGGTTAACTCTCTGTAAAACGCAGTATTCTCCCGTATCGCTTCTATAGCAGTTGTATAAGTATACTCCGGACGAGTCCATCATTATGAAAAAGGAGAACCCTACAACATCACAAATGAATGGCAAACTTTAAATTATATATATATATATATATATATATATATATATATCGCACTGTCGGCTAGGGCAGAAGGGTAAGACCGACCAACCCCACCCTCGAAGGGGCTACCTATTAGCCGTAGGTAGCGATCTGTATGACGCTAGGACGTAATCCTGGTGGTTGAGCAGTCATTGTTCTGGCGACAGAGTGGTCAATGACTTGCAACACACAACTCTGTCCCTTTCTTGACCTGACGGGCGGTCGGATAGGCCCGATCCGATTAAATGGCTGGTTTTGTCATGCACTAGCACTTGTATGTTTCTTTCCTCCCGAATGTACTATTCAATCTGCATTTTCGGAACAATTCTCAACCCTTTCATTTTATAAGTGCTAGAAGGCGGGGGCTGAGGGTCAATTGTGTTGAGAGTAAAGAAATTTTGGCCATTGTTAAATTGCACGGAATTAAAACCAGGAATTTGTAGAGGCTCAGAATTTCGCTCTTGATATGAGTATGCTGCTAATGTATCCCCGTCTCAAACAGGGCGAATGGGTTTCACCCCTGGCTTATTCTTAACACAAGTTGGATATCGTGGTGAGTGGTGGAGCATAGGATCAGTGAAAAGTATACACAAATCATGGCTTCTTTTAAAAATTTTAAAAGATGTCTATCAAACTCCGATTCAGAAACAGAAACTGACTTTCTGTGATTCATCATAATTGAATCATTAAAAGACCTAAAATTAGATCAACTATCATCTTTTCTGATCGAAAAAATAATATCGAGGAGATCAAATCCGAAATATGTTCAGAAAATCCCAAATGGAAACATACTAGTGGAAGTTGAACCCAAAAACATGCCAAAAATCTACTAAAAATGGAGAAATTCCATAATCTCAAATACCGTGCCCTACCCACGCGCAAAATTAAATATCTCTAAAGGGTTATAAGAAGTAAAGAAATGTCACTAGAAACACCAGAAGAAATTGAAATGTCTTTAAAACAAAAAAACATGGAGTAAAAAGAATACAGAAGGGCCACTATTCGTTGAAATGATGAAACTATACAGGTCAATAGATACATTCTTACCTTTGAGAAATCATCAATACAAAAAAAAAATCAAAATTGGCTACACGATAGGAAGGTGAGAGCATTATATACCAACTTCCCTGCGGTGCTTCAAATGTCATAAATTTGGACAACACAAAGAGATTTGCAGAGGAAGCCAAGTGTGTGGGGAAATGTGGCGAACGTGAACCAGACCCTATAAAAAATTAATGCAAAAATGTAAAATGCGCAAAATGTCATGAGGAACATCCTGCCTTTTCAAGAAACTGTGTTATTTATAAGAAAGAAAAAGAAATAATATTCACCATGCACATCAAAAATATATCTTTCCCAGAAGCAAGAAAAATTGTCGAAAACTATATAGGAACTAAAACATATGCTAAATGTTGTGGAGTAGTTTTAGTAGGTTATAATCGTACTATGTCGGTTGCTAATCGACTTAACGCATATAAAATGTTAAGAACTTGGTAATCTTCCACTGTAAACTGACTCCTTAGTATTCGGTTAGCTGCCGACTAATATCAACTGTCTTAGTCCAACTATGTCCAAACTGGAACTAACTAATAGTTCTACTGAACTTCAATAGAACTCTAAATAACTCTCTAGAACTTCTAAGAACTCCTAAGAACTCGTAAGAACTTCCCAAGAACTTCTCAATATTTATTGTATGAAAAATACAACTGTGGCACAAGGCCGATTTATGGGGTGAACTCAGGTTGGTCTTCAGTAACTGTCCTATACCTAGTTAATCCGACTCCCGACCCAAACATACTTTACAATATTTTCATCCACCACAAGAACATGTCCATCATCATTCAATCCTTCATACACCAAAATACCTCAAACATACCAGGGACCTAAAAAAACAGAACAAAAGAGTATAAAAATTTTATTGTGAATAATAGATACAAAAATATATTTAAAAATATATCATGAAATGATATGTGGGGAGGGGTATGACATAAATTCCCAAAACAAAAAAATCGTCCTGTTTCTTAATACTTTATTTAACTTCTAGAATGCTTCTTTCACCATAATCAAACAAATTTGAAGAACTTGAAGAAATGGAGATTGAAAACGAAACTCCACAAACAAGCACAACTCAAAATAAAAAATCTCAAAATTCTTTAAACTAAATGAATAATAAAATGATCCAAGGAAATATCATAGGTGCAAGGGCCACTTTCTCTGAATTGCTGCTTCTTATTACAAAATACTGCCCAGCAATCGTTTGGCTTCGAGAAACTCACCTCAAAAGCAACAACACTGTTAGCATTAAAAATTATCACTCATACAATAAACAGCACACCCATATACCTTGTGGTTGATCATCAATAATCATTAATGCCATGGACCCGGTTAAGGGTCCAGCAAGAAATAATACAAACACCAAAATAGTAAATAATGATATATATATTAAACACAGCAAAATATAATACGTGGAACTCTGTTAGTAGAACGAATAAATACGGGTTAGGAAGTAATACTATAACTGGGACTCGCAATGGTCGTGCGGTAACAGTCTTGGCTATACCTGCCTATCGCTCTGTGTTATGCTGATCTCCTGCAGATCTCTCACTCTGAGCTCTCTTGATCTCTCTTCTCTTGTGAGGGGAAGTATATGTAGTTGTAGGAAGAGTTCAATCCGTTGTAATGGGTGATGCCACCATGACAATTAACATCATCTCACACATTGAAATTATACTAAAGACAAACACGCAAGCAGCCGCTATATCAGCCACCCTCTACAAAACAATAACAGTGTGTTCAGTATATATTACCCCAAATGAAGAACTCAAAAGTCGGAGCTGAATGATTTAATAGAATAATTACAAAGGCCCTTCATTATAATGGGGGATTTCAATAGCCATAATGAGATCTGGGGAAGTGAGAAAATAGACAAAAAGGGCAAAATGATAGAACCAACATTAAATCAACATCAGTTGTGCATGTGCAACAATAAATCAAACACATATCTGCACCCAGCGACAGTTTAATATTCAACAATAGACCTAACAATAAGTGACCCTTTCTTGATTATAACTGGAAAGTACATGTCGGCACCTGTGTAAGTGACAACTTTCCGATTCTTTTAAAAAACAGCACCGACAAACTGAATAAAAGAACTCTGAGCTGGAATCTGAAAAAGGCTAACTGGGATGGATTTAAAAATTAATGCCTTGCCGAACTAACTACAGAAGCCAATAATACAATGAGTAAGACATCCTATATTTTATCAACACACTATGTGCGTTGTGGTACAGTGGATATCGGCTCGGAACGAGAAACCGGGGAGCTGAGTTCGAATTCCAGTTGAATCCATTGTATTCACTTACGCGGAAATACCCTTGGGAAAGGTATTAATCCGTCTCTTCCTTCCAGTTATGGGTTAGATAGCAGGACAGATTGGGTTCTATAGCCTTGGTCGGCAACCAGTCTACCGCAGAAAGCAATGGCAGCCTACTGCGGGATAATCTTCTGCCCAGTCAGTCATGTCTCTTTCGAGACATGATCGCCCAAACGTGTATCACGTATTGCACTTAACTGACTGACTGATTCAACATAGCTGAAGAACATATAAGCAAAGGCTCTACCTCTACAAAATACAATAGCCCGTGTTTCAATGAAGAAAGCAAAAAAAAAAAAAAGCCATGACATTACGCAGAGTAAAATTTAAGAAAAACTTAAAATGCACTCAACACGCGAAAACGTAAACACTTTTCTAAAACCAACAGAGCCAAAGTCCGAAAAATCATCAAAAACTCCAAAAGAAATACATAGAGTATTTCAATCAGTTAAATACACGCTTGGGTGAACATGTTTCTTTTGAGACATAACTGACTGAAAATTATCCCGCAGTAGGTTGTCATTACTTTCTGTGGTAGACTGGTTGCCAGCCAAGAATATAGAACCAAATCTGTCCTGTTATTTAACCCATAAGTGGAAGGAAGAGACGGATTAATACCTTTCCCAAGAGTATTTGCGCGTAAGTGAATGCAAGGAATTCAATTAGAATTCGAACTCCGCTCCCCGATTTCTCGTTCCGAGCCGATATCCACTGCACCACAACGCACATGGAAAATTTATGTTGCTAAAATAAATAATAACACAAAGTCAAAAAAGTATTGCAGATGATTCGGAAAATAACTGGCAAAAATAGCAATACTCCTACCAAACATCTCACTCATTTGAAGATTACAGGAGAGAAAGATATAGCAAATCGTCTAACTCAGTGTTTCCCAAACTGTTTTGGCCATGTCCCACCTAATCACCTCTAAAATCCTGATGTCTCCTCTCCCATATGTTGATATATAATTCTTATGTAAGGTGATGCTTAAAACACCAATACTTTGATTTAAGCTTTTATTTTAAACTTAAAATTTAAAGTTTGTTTAAGGCTTAAACTGCTTTAAAGCCTTAAGGTGGCGTAAACAAACTTAAAAACAACATGGCATCTATAAAAAATATAAAATAGATAAAAGACAATTAAAGTTCTGAGGAAGAAATTACCAAAAATAAAGTATTACTGATTGTCTTATATTATTTTTATGTTTATATGAAACAATCAAATAAAGTTTCAAGGAATGTCATAGAGAACTGAAATATTTAAATTTATAAACAAAAACTAATTTCAAAGGAAGCTTTTTTCTGAAATACTTTGATCAGTACTTTTAATTAAATTGTACAAATGCAAAATATCATTCAGCTCATTTCAGATAAGTACAATAAAGTTAGTTAGTGATACCCTTGTGCTTCATGTTTGCTGCAAAGAGATTTTATATTAGGAACTAATTTAGTCAGCTTTAGTCTCAAGTAGCAAAACACCTAACAATCGAATTGCCCCCTAAAAACTCAAATTGCCCCCCTGTGGGGCGTACGCCCATGCTGGGAATCACTGGTCTAGCTGAAACTTTCTCGAAAAATTAATCTGCCAAAAGCCAAAGCAAAGATTTTCAAATAGAAAAAATCATATTTCAAAACAAAAATACCGAAAGCTACAACTGATCTTTCTTTGAAGCAGAACAAAAAGAAACCCTCAACAAGGCCGACAATACAGCAGTTGGACCCGACAAAATCTACTATCAATTACTAAAAGAATTACCTGAACCATCCATAAAGTGCCTCCTACAAATCTACAATAGTATATGGCAGAGCGGTGACATCCCTAAAATATGGAAACAAACCACAGTTATACGGATACCAAAACCTTTCAAAGACAATACAAACGCAAAAAACTACAGACTCATTACTCTTAGCAGTTTTGTCTGCAAAACACTGGACAGAATGATAAATTCCAGATTGATCTGGTATCTAGAAACAAACAAAATAACCGAATATCAATCTTGTTTTAGAAGCCTAAAAAGCCCAATAGATCAACTGATCCGATTAGAAACATTTATTAAAGAGGCTTCTATTAAAACAAAACATCTAGTGGTATTTTTTCGATCTCGAAAAGACATATGACACCACATTGAAGTAAGGCATTGTAAAAGATTTTAAGAACCTCGGACTAGAAAGTAGAATGAAAGTATTTATTCAAAACTTCCTACAAGGTAGAAGATTTAGAGTGAAAATGGGAGAGGTTTTCTCTGAAGAAAAAGAACAAGAAATGGGGTACTTCAAGGCAGTGAATTGTCTGTCACGCTATTTAATATAAAAATAAATAATATTGTAAAAAAACAATAATAGCGAAACAAACTGTGCTTTGTATGTGGATGACTTCCTGATCTGCTATAGAGCAAGAAACATGTGCATAGAAAAACAACTCTAAATATGCCTCGATAAGCTCAGCAAATGGACCACACAGAATGGGCTAAAATATAAAAAAAAAACAACGAAATGTGTCCACTTTTGCAACCAACATAAGCTCCACCTTGCTGAAGAAAACAAATACTTAAGAGTCATTCTTGACCGTAAACTCTCCTTTATTCGCCATATTAAATACTTGAGAACAAAATATAACAAAACCATACAATTACTCCGAACCATAACACAATAACTGGGAAAGAAACAAAAAAAAACATTCTTAAAATCATATCCTTCATTAAGCAGATCAAAACTAGATTACGGCTGCTTTATATATGGAGCAACCAGAAAGACATACTTGAAAGAACTAAATATCATACCCCACCAAGGATTTAGACTAGTCCTTAGAGTATATATCACCTCTCCTGTTGAAAGCCTATACACAGAAGCAAATAAACCATCTCTTAACCTAAGATGGGTAAAACTGGCTATCCAATATTACACAAGACTCAAATCTTTCCCACTTAACCCAGCTTATGACTACACCTTCAACCATAAATACAAGCAATATTTTGAATAAAGGGAAATTCAATAAAACCTTCTGATGAAGTCTACTCTCCAGGAATTAATAATACCCCTAAATAATTTACATGAAATAGCCTTTCAGCAAACGACACCCTGGATTATTAAAAAACCCGAAGTGATCCTTGAACTGAATGAACTTTCCAAAACCAAAACCTATCACAGCATCATCAGGAAAAATTTGATAATATTCTTCAAGATGATCCTAACTACGTATATGTCTTCACAGATGACTCTAAGGGCAAAAATAAAACAGCGTTTGCAGCTGTTCTAAATAAAACAATTAAGAAAACTCTTCAAATGGAAAGCTTCATCATCACAACAGGAACCCCCGCAATATACCTAACTCACATCATCTCGATGAGAAAACATAAGGAATTTATGATAGACTCGCTTTCTGTCTTCTGTTTTAAAAAATAAAATAAAAACTCGAGAACTCCCTTTTCATTAAACTGTTGACTAGACTAGACTCAAAGTCAAATCGTGAAGAAATCCCAATATGGTGGATCCCAAACTACACTGCAGTGAAAGGAAATGAAAGAGCCGACTCGGTAGCCAAATCGGTCTTATATCAGACCCCCAACAAATTCAGGATTCCGTATACTGACTTGAAACCCCAAATCAACAAATTCTTTCACGCAAAATGACAACAAAGCTGGGACAATAACATCGACAATAAACTCTTCCAGCTCCAGCCTATATTGGTAGAATGAAGACCAGCTTTCAGAAAAAACAAGAAGGGAACAAGTCATTATATCCCGATTGTGCATTTGTCATACAAGATTTACTCACTCTGTCATACTAAAACAAGAACAACAACAAGTGTTTCACATGTCAAACGCCTTACACTGTTAAACATGTTCTCAAAGAATGTAGAGATTTCGTTCCCATCAGAAAGCAATTTTTCAAGGTGAATAGTTTAAGCAAACCGTTCGAGAACGTCAAGATAGGTGACGTTCTGTTCTTTTTTAGAGAGACAGGGTTTTATCAAAAAATATAATCAGTTGCAACCATTTAATCGTGTGCAAACAATTGAGAAGCTGCTTATCTAAAATGTTATCTACGAAGATTTTGTTTTTAGAAGTCTTAGGTTATATATATATATATATATATATATATATATATATATATAAACTTATTTATAAATAGAACTTTGTCTCTGTGTGTATATGTGTGTGTGTGTCTGTATGTGTGCTTCCGTTACCTATAGACTCCGAAAGGGGCTGAACCGATTTTTTAAAAATTTACTCAGTTGTACTATAAGCGTCTGCGAGTGTTCTTAGCTAGGTTTTATGTCGAGGTACCCCCGATAAATATCGAAAATCGATAATCGAAAAAATCGGGTTATAGAAGGAGTGGTCCGATTTTAATCAAATTTGATACACTCGTGGACAAAGACATAAGAAACGGTATTCAGAAGTTTCAAGGTTTCAGTTCTTACAATAGTGCAGAAAATCGATAACATATATATATATATAAGGCAAAATGTTTGTGTGTGTGTCTGTTTATCTGCCTTTATGTCTGTATTTTTTCAGCCCTTTCATTTTAGTTTTTGCTTCGGGTTTGGCTCTAAGTATGTATAATTGTAGTTCTTAGTCTCAGCCATGATACCATTTACTCAAAGGACTTATTTCGCCTTCAACATTCAGTTTACGACGAAAAAAACTTATTTGATATTGATAACAGGAAATCAAAATTTGACTTACATCGATTCATTTTTTTTTCAGTTTACGGTTTCGCTTTAACTGGAAACAACTATTGCTTTTTCGTCTTTTGTGGCAACGTCCAAAGAGTCTGAGCTCCAGGACCATGGATTCGTTTTAAAGCTTTCATTACACCCGAGCAACGCCGGACTATACTGCCAGTATATATATATATAAACAGAATTTGTCATTAAATAACCTATGATGGTTGATATGTCTTAAAACCTAAAACAACCAACCAACCAACCAACCAACAATATATATATATATATATTCAAAATTTGATACATGGAAATGTTGCATGAAAAGAGGGGAAAGATTTGATCAAATGGGTGATGCATTTCGCCAGTTTAATGCTTCATCTGATCTAATACGGAAGTTATAGAAGTATATATATAAATATCCGATTTGAATTAATACACACACACACACACACACACACACACACACACATATATATATATATATATATATATATATATATATATATATATATATTAAACCCTTTTAATTTGCGATCTGATGAGATGGGTACAAAAATTTAGCCGTCGAAATAAATGATAGTTTATAACTGCTTTAGATGAATATGTTGAATTTTTCTTTATATATATATATATATATGTGTGTGTGTGTGTGTGTGTGTGTGTATGTGTGTGTGTGTGTGTGTGTGTGTGTGTGTGTGTGTGTGTGTGTGTGTGTGTGTGTGGATACGCAATTGAGTGAAGCAAATAATAATGTAGGTTTATAAAATTTTAATGTCCTAATACCCAGTTTCTTGGAAAAGCATCAAGTCACATTCCGTTTACCACCCAAGAATAGACTCCAATTAAAAGGCTAGGATCCCCTCCCCTTCTGTTTACCATGCAAATTTTCCTTCATTTTATTTACTTTCTTTCTTTCTTTTTTTTCTTTTTCAGAAATTTATCATTATCTTATACACGTTTTTTTTTTCTTTCTTCTCTTCATTTAATCTAATTTATTTCTATCTTTGTTTCTTTTTCATTTCGGAAATGTCCCTTACCCTTCACACGTTTTTGTTTTTCCTTCTTCCTTTTTTATTTCATTTAATTTCTTTTTTTTCTTTTTTTTTTTTTTTGCTTGTTTCCTTTCTTTCTTTTCCATTTCAGAAAATTTCCATTATCCTACACATATTTTTGCTTTTGCCTTTCGTTTATTTTATTTATTTATTTATTTGTGTCTTGGTAAAAAAATATCACAAAATGATGTTATAAAAAAAGAAAAAAACAAATAAGGTTTTTCAATTTGTTGAAAATAAACACTTCTGAAAAGTCAAAAGTGAGAAAAAGGTAAACTTAAAAATCAATAAACAAAATGGCAGCGATTCTCTACATACCAACGGGTACATCGGGCAGTTATCTGGGGAAACAATGCCAGGTCGGTTTGTCTGTCTGTCTGTCTGTCTGTCTGTCTGTCTGTCTCTCTCTCTCTCTCTCTCTCTCTCTCTCTCTCTCTCTCACCGCTATTAGTACTACTACTACTGTCAGTCAGTTAAGTGCCATAAGTGATACACGCTTGGGCGATCATGTCTTGAAAGAGACATGACTGACTGGGCAGAATATTTTCCCGCAGTAGGTTGCTATTACTTTCTGCGGTAGAATAGTTGATAACAATCTGCCCTTATATTTAACCCATAGCTCGAGAGAGAAGCGACGTATCCATACCTTTTTCAAGCGTATTTGCGCGTAAGTGAATGCAATGAATTCAACTGGAATTCGAACCCGGCTAGAATCGAATTCCGGCTGAACTCTTTGGCTTAAATGTTAGTAAGATAAACTGGATATCAAGTCATAGTTCATAACCATGAAACGAATGATGTTTAGAGTCCAAAGTCAAAACGTAATTTTTTTTTTTATCGTATCACCCCGAGCAAGGCGGTAACGCCACTGATGTGCAGGGGGCTACGCAATAGTGAAAAGATTGGAAAAGAGAAAGCCGGAAACCAAATCCTAAACAGGGGACAAGGGATGAGTCTCTTAACCTGTTCAATATACGTGAGGGGAGTGTGAACCGGGCGATAGATAGATCTATCTACTCCAATTATCTTTATGCAAATGATTTGTCATGCATTTCGACAACAAAGTTGAGTTTTCCTTAATTTCTACGGTGAGGCTTTGTTAATTACTATTCATTTTTAAGATTTATATACTTTTCGTGTAAATTTTGAAAAGAAGAAGGACTCAATGTATTTTTATTCTTTCCTTTATTCTTTGTTCTTTATTCTTTACATTATGTACAACTCAATTTTTATGTTTTTTGTGCAGTAATCTAATTCTGACATGGATTTGTTACAAGTTTTGATGCATTTTTATAATTTATAAAAAAATTATGTCCGAATTATTGGTGGGGGAGGCTTGGAACCGATTAGGGCATTTATAGGGTAAAAAGCGTCTCTACTTACGGAATTTTCACGTTACGAAACGACTTCCAGAATGAATTAATTTCGTAAATAGAGGTTCCACTCTACTATACTGAGACCGAGCACGTGAGCAAGGACGAGATGTTGTAGAGGAGGAAAACGAGAAGGAAACATACTTAAAATCAGGAAGAGTCAGCTGAGGTTCCTGGGATAAGTAACGAGGAAAGAAGGTTTGTAGAATTTAATACTCACAAAACGGATAGTGGGAAAGAGAAAGCAACGCGAAACATATTTGATGGGTTTGAGCAAATGCATGGCGGAGCGGGGTTTGGGAGAGATACCAAGAGGAAAAATATTAAGAGCGATAAGTAACATTAGTAAATGGAAGTCCATGATTGCGTACGTCGTGACGAGACAAGGCACATGAAGAAGACACCAATACGAGACAGCCTGAATAAATGTTAAAAACCAATTCTTTTTATGACTATCATTGGTTGGTTGATTTTACTTAGCGCCATATTAAGCTGTTCGAAATTTTTTTAAGGGACTTTTATGCCTTCAGCGATGTGCGTTGTGGTGCAGTGAATTTCGGCTCGGAACGAGAAATCGGGGAGCCGAGTTCGAATTCCAGTTGAATTCATTGCATTCACTTACGCGCAAATACTCTTGGGAAAGGTATTAATCCGTCTCTTCCCTCCAGTTATTGGTTAAATAACAGGACAGATTGCCTTGGTCGGCAACCAGTCTACCATTGCACCATAACGCACATCAATTTTTAGTGTAACTGCAATAAAATCTGTATTCCATTGTGATAGGGATTTCTAAAAACACTCGAACGGGCCATAATAGCTAATGCCACTTCACATTTCTACCAATTTTCGGTCAGCTTTCTTATATTGAAACGCTTGTTTTGCAAAAAAGAAAATTCCATAACTACAACGGATAAATTTAAAATTTCAAAATAACTATAACAGAACGCATGTGTATGTGTTTGTTAATATCTCTATCACAACGGAATTTGGATTTGTCGTTGTAGTTTACCCCTGAAGATGCTCTTAGAAAAGGTTGAAAGTACTTGGGTTAAAAAAAAAAAAAGAACTACGGTGCCTTCCTTGATGAAATTTCATTTTAACATCAAGGAACTGGTTAGACAACTGGAAATGTTCAATATAAAATAATTAGATTCAATATGTCTATTAATATTTAATGAAATATGTTTGAATTAATGTATGCTACCTACCTACTTACATTTACGCTCTCACACCCTCATTGAGCCCTCTGGAAAAATGGTAGACTTTGAAAAAACAGTAGCTACTCTAGCATCTACACATCGCTCCGTCAGTAATGAATTAGAACACACTAACTACTGGCGTATGATACATCATACGCTAAAAAGTCTGCCTCCTTCTACCGGGCGCCCATAGCTCAGAGGTAGAATTCTGGGTAAAAGCAATCGGATGTCTAACCGTACTGAGAAGCTGTGATACAGCGAAACAGATCTGTCTGCGGATGGCTAAATATATATATATATATATATATAAGTAGCAATCTCTTTTTGATGCAGGTATTATTGTAAATGACAGACAAGGTATTATCATTAAATTTTTTATATATTTTTTCATGTGTTCTTATGATTTTTCTTTCTTTTTCTCATATTATATAAGAATTGTCCAAAGGTTTTTTTCGAACGCTTTCGGCTATTCTTTTAGCTATTATCAAAGATGAATTTTGCTTTAGTTGTAACTAAATGTGTGTAAAGTTTATGTATATAGAGTCATGAGTATGTTATGTTCCGAACAGGTGTTCATAATTTATATCATTAAATGTAGGATTTCTCCTTTTCATTAGTAATGCCTTCATTATATGTATTCGTCATCCACATACAAGCTTGTTTCGCTGTATCACAGCTCATCAGTGTGGACAGACATCCACTGGCTTCTGGTCGGGATCGAAACTCGACCGATTTGGTGTCAGTCAGAGTCGCTAATCCCATAGGCTCATGGAATCAGAGAAGCGGTGTTACATATAAGCGGTGTATAGACACGCCAGTCGCCGAAAGAACTCAATTCATTACTGAAGAGTTATGCATAAATCGCAGAAGTGGTAACTTTTTATTTAAATTTTCCTCTCTAGAGTGCTCAATTGTAATGAGAACATAATATATTCGTCATCCACATATGAGTGTCGGTCAAAAAGTATTGCTTTTTTTAAAATTTAATTTTAAATACATTAATCAGAATTATTAGATCTATTTTTTTAACCGTAATCCGTAGTGTCAAGAATCTCTGCGGAAATACATGTAATCTCGCCATTTCTTTCTTTTTATCAAACCTTTTTGAAAAGAGTTGTCCCTCTGGAAACACATGGAAAGCAATAAACTGTAATAGATTTTTTTTTTTATTGTGAGAAGGCGAACTGGCTACAAATATTCTTAGTCGGTTAGTGAACATTAATGGAAAGGCTGGGCTTAATGAATGAAGATTAGTAGATTTAATGATAATCCAGGAGAGCAAGTACAAAAGCAAAATAAAAATTTATCTTTACTTTCGTCAAAACATATCTTTAGATTTGTCACACTGTCTTCTGCTCATGCGTGCTTATAATTGGTACCATTATGGTCACATAATCAAAATCGTAAGCGTGTGTTTCGGATGTGCGTTGTGGTGCAGTGGCTATCAGCTCGGAACGAGAAATCGGGGAGCCGAGTTCGAATTCCAGTTGAATTCCTTGCATTCACTTAGGCACAAATATCCTTGGGAAAGGTATTAATCCGTTTCTTCTCTCCGGTTATGAGTTAAATAAAAGGAAAGATTGGGTTCTATAGTAGTGGTTGGCAACCAGTCTACCGCAGAAAGTAATGGCAACCTACTGCGGGATAATCTTCTGTCCAGTTAGTCATGTCTCTTTCGAGACATGATCGCCCAAGCGTGTATCACGTATGGCACTTGACTGGCTGACTGAATCGAAATTTGAGCTTGATCGCGCCAGTTTTCTTACTGCCGCTACAGTGTGAACATGAACACTGTACTAGCAGTGTTCACCAAGGAGGAACAAAGAGCGGAGATCCGAATCTACACAGAACATGATACCTTATTGATGATTACTCATCGGTTCGAAATTACCATGTCGAGCTTGCATTTCGCTCGTTCTTCGTTCGCCACGCGCTTGTCTGGTAATTTTTAAACGTCTTCACCAACTCATACAAAATACTACGCGGTAGTACACTGTCACCGAATTGTGTTAAAAACTTTCCGATGAATGTCAGCCCACAAAAAAACCTTTCAACCAGAGAAATCAGATCACTGCTCTTTATTCGTATTTCGCTAGAGGTTTTGAGGAAGTACATCTTAATTGTTGTTGTAACCAGGTACACGATGGTGGTAGCAGCTGTTAGGTAAATAGTAACTGTACCCCAAAAATACAATGAAAGTATAAAGATACATTTTTGTAGTAAAAATACTGACATTATCTATTTAAAGTAAAATGACCAACAATACATTTTATAGTAGAATTATTAACAATACATTTTATAGAAAATTGACAAACAAATTATTTAATCTGTAATTAATCCATTTTAACCCAGTGTTGTCAGGTTTTAGAACATTAAATTCATTTACAAATCACAAGAATTTTTCTTTCAACCGGGCAATATTCGGAATGTAATTTTATTGATTAGTCAATATGTCCTCGCTACCTATATATAATAATGGTTTTATGTAATGATTTATACCCATTATTTTTTACAGTTTTTTTATGCTTTCCTCATATGAGAAGACCGGGTTAAAATTGGTTAAAGGCAGACAATTGCTTTCAAAATATATTTAGCTGAAACCATAAATTACATTTAAAATATTTCGATTTCGGCATCAAATAGCCCATAGAGGTTGGTATGCCGCTAAACAAGATTAACTAGCAATGCATATTTATAGTAAAATTACCAACAATACTTATTTAAAGCCAAAAGATCAACAATACTTTTTATCTGTACATGAAGGTATACATTAACTTTCAAAATATTTCGATTTCAGCATTAAAAAGCCAACAGAGTTTGATATGCTGCAAAACAAAATCAAACAACCAACAATACATATTAATAGTCAAATTACCAACAATACATATTTAAAACAAAAAAAATATATTTTATATGTTGTTGAACGAATACAATTTCATTCAAAATATTTAGATTTTGACATAGAGGTTGATATTCAGCTTAAACAAATTTAACCAACCAACCACTAACAGAAAACAGTGGAGTGCCACAATCACCAACGTCCTGAAGAGAAACGGCACAAAAAGAAAACTAAATGCCAAATAATATTTTACATATATACTCATAGACAAATCACTCATACACAAATCACGTCACAGCGACACTGTATGCAGTGCAGCTGTGGTAGCAATCGTGTGTCTTGTGCATGATGGCCTGATGGAGCGCATCCGTCTAGTTGACTTTCAATTCAGACTATACTTTTTCCAAGTCAGTCATTTAAGTGCCATACGTAAAATACGCTTGGGTGATCATGTCTCGAAAGAGACATAACTGACCGGGCAGAAGATTATCCCACAGTAGGTTGCCATTGCTTTCTGTGGTAGACTGGTTGCCAGCCAAGGCTATAGAACCCAATCTGTCCTGCTATTTAACCCATAACTGGAAAGAAGAGACGGATTAATACCTTTTCCAAGGGTATTTGCGCGTAAGTGAAGGCAATGAATTCAACTGGAATTCGATCTCGGCTCCCCGATTTTTCGTTTCGAGCCAATATCCACTGCACCACAACGCACATCCCTTTTTCCTAGACTGATTGCTAAAAAAGTCTCAAAAACCTTGTTTATTCTGTTATTCACTTCTAGATGAGGATAAAAACTATGGTGTCATGTATTTCTAAAACGCGAAAATGACCTCACTTGCAATTTGAATTCGGCGCGCCAGCTTCTCTTTCGGTGCGAATACGTTCACATGAAGTTAATTTCTTCGTTATTGTTGTGGGATCTCCCCTTTTTTGTGTATAATAATGGACTCGACTGAGTGTACATATAATCCTACCATATAAAGAACAGGGGTTGACGATCTGGAATCTCAGTTGTAGTTGCAGTTCACAGTGGAGAGCAATCATAGAGATCCGTTACAGTTATCGAAGAGTTCTGACAGATTCCGAAGTTAACCAGAGACCAGACTAGCTCTGAGCTCCACTCAGCTAGAATAAGTTAACCCAAACACACTATTTCACTTCAAGATTTGTATATATTTATTTCTACTAATAGTATTCCTGAATTGACTAACCCGCGTTCTAGTTTGTATATTACGTTCAATATAACCTACTTTCTATCTCCATGCTGGTTTTTGTTGTTCATTACTTTGACGGTTCCTCCTCCAGAATCCACAACAATTATTAAGTTAATAATCAAACCACGTTGCCAAAAATATTCAAGATATATTTATATTCGCGATATGTTATGTGAACTTTTGTCTTATTAATAATGACTTATAGATATGACTTGGTGATAATGCGTTGTAAAATGTAGAAATCGGTCTCTTCTCCCTCCAGCAATAGGTTAAATAGCAGGACAGATTGGGTTGTATAGCCTTGGTTGGCAACCAGTCTACCACAGAAAGTAATGGCAACCTACTGCGGGAAAATCTTCTTTCGAGAGATGGTCCCCCAAGCGTGTATCACGTATGGCACTGACTGAATGAATGAATGATTTATTAATTACTAGCTCGGGATTTTTATTGGTTATGCTGAACTGGTAAGGTCAAATGCTTATTCAAAAAGCTCCAGTAAAAGATTGCCATGACGCGTAAGTTAAAAAAACGCGAAGTTATTATTGGTTTTTGTTGTATTTGTAAAACGGGCATGGCTTCTGCTCGGATGAGCTTAAGTCACTGATGCCTCCTCAACAGGTGTTTACCCGTTCAACCAGATTGGCAACTGGGTCCCACCCATTCACAGTCAGGTTAGCCAAACGCAGACGACAACTCTACTCCTGCAGCTTCCTCTCTCGCACTTCCCGCCTGTGGAACTCACTCCCGTATTCTTGCTTTCCTGACGGCTACGACCTCCAGAAATTTAAAAGCAAAGTTAATACTCACCTACTAACCACTGGACTCTAGCTCTCTCCCCTCCCCTGTATAACCTTCCCTTTCTCTCCGCCCATGTACCTGTCATTGCACCTGCTTTCTCAGCTTTCTATTGTTCCTTTCTAACTAGCTTGTACTCCTCACTCTTTTCTAATTAATCTTTTTACATTTATGTAACCCCCTGCACATCAGTGGCGTTTCTGCCTTGCTCGGGGTGAAATGATTAAAAAAAAAAAAAAAAATGCGTGGTCAATTTTACCAATAAACGGGAATGATGTATGTACAAGTCGAAGAACGGGACTGGGCGTTACGGGAGCCTGTAATATGATGCAACGTAGAAGAAATGGATGTATTGTCCCGGTAACTTTTGGAGGGTTTGGCACTTTGTTGAAAAAAAACAAACAAACAAACAGTACAACATAAACAAACCATAAAATAGATAGGCCACAGAAACATCTAGTTTTAGTGGGACGAGTTACAACCTGCTGCTGATAGAGGTGTCGACTTTCAGAATTAATTTTTTTAATCAGTTCCCGCCAAGCGAGATGCTACTCAAAGGGAAATAGAAGCAAAAGAGTTTTGAAGAAACCAGAAAACCCAATCCTAAACAGAAAACAAGCGATAAACTTCTTTACCTGTTCAAAAGTCGGAAGAGGTGTGAGAACCAGGACGAACCTATTTACTCTTATTGAGGAGTAAAAAGTAAATGAATAGTAAATAAAATTTTACTGTTTAAGCGGAGACTTAAGAAGTATAGAGTTGAAGTAAAATTTATAAGGAACCAGAAATCAATCCTAAGCAGGAAACAAGGAATATACCTCTACTCCAGTTAAAAAACTGGAGAGGAGTGTAGACCTATAAACCCAATACAAAACAGGAAACAAGGGATAAGCTTCTAATCCTGCTTAAAACACCTGAGATCACATATCTAAACTTATTTATAAATGGAACTGTGTGTGTGTGTGTGTGTGTGTGTGTGTGTGTGTGTGTGTGTGTGTGTGTGTGTGTCAGTTACCTATAGACTCCGAAACGGCTCAACCGATTTTCTTTAAAATTTACACAGTTGTACTATAAGCGTCTGCGATTGTTTTTAACTAGGTTTTGTGTCGAGGTACCCCCGATAAATATCGAAAATCGATAATCAAAAAAATTGGACTATAGAAGGAGTGGTCCGATTTTAATCAAATTTGATACACTCATAGACAAAGACATAAAACGATATGCAAAAGTTTCAAGGTTGGAGTATTCTTACAATAGTAAAGAAAATCGATAATATATATATATAAAAGGCAAGATGTTTGTGTGTGTGTCTATTTATCTACCTGTATGTCTGAATGTTGTTCAGCCCTTTTAGTTTTGGCTTCGGGTTTGGCTCTAAGTAGGTATAATTATAGTTCTTAATATCAGCCATGATACCATTTACTCAGAGGACTTATTTAGTCTCCAAAATTCAGTTTACGACGAAAAAAATTATTTGCTATCGATATCAGAAAATCAAAATTTTACTTACATCCATTCATTTTTCTTTCAGTCTACGGTTTCGCTTTATCTGGAAACAACTATTGCTTTTTAGTCTTTCGTGCCAACGTCCAAAGAGTCTGAGCTCCAGGACCATGGATTAGTTTTAAAGCTTTCATTACACCCAAGCAACGCCGGGCTATACTGCTAGTATTTAATAAGAACAGCATAGAAAAAGAGAAAAGGAGAAAATTATAGGCATATTAAAATTTAGACTAAGTAAAGACACAGGATGTGCGTTGTGGTGCAGTGGATATCGGTTTGGAACGACATATCGGGGATCCGAGTTCAAAATCCAGTTAAATTCTTTGCATTCATTTACGCGCAAATACCCTTGGGAAAGGCATTAATCCGTCCTTTTCCTCCAGTTATGGGCTAAATAACAGGACAGATTGGGTTCTATAGCCTTGGCAGGCAACCAGTCTACCGCAGAAAGTAATGGCAACCTACTGCGGGACAATCTTCTGTCCAGTCAGTTATGTCTCTTTCGAGACATGTTCGCCCAAGCGTGTATCACGTATGGCACTTAACTGACTGAAAGACACTTAGCTGATTGATGTTACATTCAGCATCCTGACTATGGAGTTTCGAAGGCGGACCTGTCCGTCTTCACTTCTAAGAATATCAGCAATTTCAGAAAATAAATTATGATTAGTTGCGTGTGTGTGGGGGAGGGATAGATATCTTAATAAACAGTAAATCTACCCCCTGGTAGGTAGAAATTAACTGCAATTTGATGTGAAATTTCACAATATAAAGCTTGATATGTATGATTAACGAAAAAGCATTAGATTAGGTTAAGTAATAACCTATGCGTTGTGGCGCAGTGGATATCGGCTCGGAACGAGAAATTGGAGAGCCAAGTTCAAATTTCAGTTGAATTCATTGCATTCATTACGCACAAAAATCTATTGAAATAACTATCCCCAAATGTAAAATTTCAATTTGCAAATGAAATTAATGTATCTCTGCTCTGTAAATTTACATCAAAATCTCTGTTGCATCAGTTTTAATATCTGACCTAATATTAATATAACCGCTAAGCTCCAACTTACGCTACACCCCAATCTGTGGAAAGATTCATCTGATACTAGCCAATGATTTACCAGTATTAGTGAGAAAACTAGAACTACATTTCTCAAATGTAATATTAAAGACTTCTATCTCTCTATATCGAGAGACACCTTAGTAAACTATATTAATTTCACTAGAAACTATGTAGAGGCCACAGACGAAGAAACTAATATTATTCTAGCAGTTAGAAAATCCGAACTCTTAACGATTTGACCTGGACTAAAAGTCTCAATAGTAATTTTGATGTCCCCATGGGAGAATTTGATCCAGCCTATGTTGCCGATGTAGTAAGCGTATATATTTTTGACACCTTTAGTAGGATTATGTATCCTAAAAAAATAGGGCTATACTGAGATGAAGGACTTCCTTCATCCCTATTGACTATGAAGATTTAGAAGAAAATTGTTAGGGCCTTCAAGGTACTAGAATTTAAAATAGAGATTTCTACTAGCTTAAAGATTGTTAAATACCTAGACATCACCCTTAATCTCGATAATAATTCTTTCAAACCATACAATTAAGAAAATGTTGCCCCTAGCTGCATCAACATTAATTCTAATCACCCTAATGTCAATTTAAAACAGATACCTATCACTGTTAATACTAGAATTAGCTGATTATCTTTTAAACTTAGGATCTTTGGCGAAAACAAAAAAAAACTGTACGAAAAAGCTCGTCAGAGTAGTGGTTATAAAGGCAAATTAGCCCTCTTAGCCGCCGCTATTAAATCTGAATTGCCGAAGACAAAAAGAAAGACTCTTTTCCAATCTTTTCACTCTTTTCTTTTTTTTTTTTTTTTCAATTGGAGTAGATAGACTAAACTATCGTCCGGTTCACACTCCACCCACGTCTATTGAACAGGTGAAGAGGCTCATCCCTTGTTCCTTGTTTAGGATATGGTTTCCGGCTTTCTCTTTCCCAATCTTTTTATTCTTTTTCTTTTGTTTTCAATTGGAGCAGATAGACTAAACTATCGACCGGTTCACAATCCACCCACGTCTATTGAACAGGTGAAGAGGCACATCCCTTTGTTCCTTCTTTAGGATGTGGTTTCCGGCTTTCTCTTTTCCACTCTTTTTCAGTTTTTTTACTCTTTTCTTTTTTTTCAATTGGAGTAGATAGACTAAACTATCGTCCGGTTCACACTCCACCCACGTCTTTTGAACAGGTGAAGAGGCTCATCCCTTGTTCCTTGTTTAGGATGTGGTCTCCGGCTTTCTCTTTTCCAATCTTTTCACTCCTATGTAGCCCCCTGCGCTTCAGTGGTGTTACCGCCTTGCTCGGGGTGATATGATTAAAAAAAAATATGATTCAACACTTCCCTCCGTTCTGTGGACTATCAAATATTAACATCGGGCAAGTTTTTTCTGAAACTAATTAAGTAATCACTTTCACGAAGATAACCCTCTAAATAACATATTTAATAGAAAAACCCTCTAAATAACATATTTAATAGAAAACCCCTTTAAATAAAATATTTAATAGAAAAACGATTAAGATTATATATTCCTGCACTACCAATATGTACAACATTATCAGTTCCCATTATTCCTGAATTTTTTAAGGAATTTCTATAAAACCCATATTAAATCATATACGTATCCTCCTGCAATTGCAGATCCAAGTAAAATTGTCCCGTTGAAAATAAATGTAGATCAACCAAACTACTACCCCCCCCCCCCCCCAAAGAGAACAAGGAAAATTATAATTTGTACACTGATATTTTGGTGGGGGGTTGGAAACAAAGATTTTATTCTCATAGGCACACTTTTACCAACCCTAAACTAAAGTTTAAACTCTTCACTTTAAAGCTCGACTCTGTGTTACATTGGGTAGCGACGTGAGCAAACTAAAAAATCCCTAATTAATATATATATATATATATATATATTAATAAATATACATATATCCTATGTCTATGGCACAACTCGAAGTTTCATGAGTTATGCAATCATCAGCTGCATATTTCAAACTGACAGTTTATTAGACTTGAATTTAAATTTCCTCGATATTCATAGGAACTAAATTATATGAAGTTAATTAACTGCTTCTTTATTAACAAGATCAGAAATTTAAATATTCTAAAGTTGCATGTAGATAAACATGTAAAATTTAAATTTAAAACTTTATATATATATATATATATATATATATGTGTGTGTGTGTGTGTGTGTGTGTGTGTGTGTGTGTGTGTGTGTGTGTGTGTTTAGGCAGTAAATTCTCATTTAGGTATATCAGATTAAATAAATCGCAAGCATTATGTCTGCTTATTTTCAATAAAATCCGTTCGTACTCACGGATAATCTTTCGTGCATTATAATTGAAAGATGTAAGAAATTCGCTGTAACATTTACAATTGATTTTATTTTCTATTTCTCGATGTTCCCAAGTACTTTCAATCTCCTTCCGAGATCCTAATGGTGTAAGTTGCAGTTGTAAAAAGAAACTGCAAAACTGTGTTACAAAAAATTACTGTAATTTTTTTTCTTTTTGCTTCAAATGTAACGGTTGACAATTATGCTTAGCGTTAATTAGAACGTGAAAATTATCCACAGGGGAAGTTTTTATGTTGTAATGTCATGGTCATGCACGTATCAAAGCATTAAAAACTGTTTTTTTTATAAGGATTTTAGAACATTACTACAGTATTCGTAGCTGATTCTTTTAAGTGGCGGCTTAAGTGTTTTAATGAATATTGTCTCAAGAACCTGTAGTTTGCATTTGTTATTTTTTTGGTATAGTATAGTTTTGTTATCGATCAATAATTTTTATATTGTGAATGGAGATAGGAATGTTGTTATGGATGTCTCGAAATGGATGAATAGTCAAACATGTGTAATGTAAAACGTCATGTTAATGTAGTTATTGTTTTAGTTTTTTCTTTTTGTCGAAGATACATTCTCCCAAGAGACATTTGAATTAATACATAATGTTGGTTTTACGTAATACATCAGTTGGTAGGCAGGATCTCTTACGGATAATTAAATTAGTAGTATTGTATTTTTGTATAATATATTATTATTTTATATTTTATAATATATTATTAATATATTATTATTTTTAATTTTTTATTAGGATCCATGCGAGATATATTAGTACGAATTAGTTTTTTATGATTTTTTCATCCTGTTTGTAGTTATCGTGCTTCTGGCTGCAAGATAAGAGTTTGATATATTTAGGGTCTTTTGTGGAAGTGCCAAATTCTGTTTGATGTGTGTTGAGGTTTTTGGTATATCTTCTTATTTGTTCAACTAGAATGTGGTTTGGGAAGTCATTATTAATGAGAATCTGCTAAATATTCATTTGTTTAGAATAAAAAAAAATATTTTTTGTGGAGGAATAATTTGTGCTCGGTTAATTAAATTGTTTACAAGTGCTATTTTAGAGTAATTAGGACATTCACTCTTACATTTGAGAGTACAAGAGTTTTTTATGTTTGTTTTTTATGTGGGAAGGTAGTAAATGTTTTATTGTTTGTGTCTATTAAAATGACAAAGAATGGATTTTGTTATCTTTGTTAAGTTTTTTATGTGAACTTGTAGACCGAGATTTTTTAACGTTTTTTTTTAGTTCTATTTTTTCTTGTATATTTTTAACTAATATAAGAATATCATCTACATGTAGTAGGTAGTTAAAGGGTTTCTTAGTGTTATGTCGCCAAGTATAAATGAATAACTCAACAACAGAATCAGAATATAAGTTGTATTCCGCGGAAAGACGGTTAGTATGTACAGAAGTGATTAGTAATATTTACAGTAGAAAGATACAAGAGTCCAATCCGTCGTGAGACGTGTGTATACGTGATTACTTCCGGTACTCCACCGGAAGTGTGACTAACTCTTCACTGACTCGCACTGACTCTTCAGTAACTCATTAGAGACTCTCAAGTGACTCTCTACGACTCATTATTTAGCTGTCCCTCCCAGTAAGGGCAACATATGACACATGGTCAGTTTATATCTGGGCTTTCCGGGCTATATGGCCCGGCCAAAAAAATGTCTGTCTATTTTTGCCCAGTCGTGCCTCTACCCTTCGGCGGAACCACGACTGGGTTATTGCTCTCTGCTCGGAAGCAGAGAGCGCCCTCTACCCGAAGGCGGGGGAGCTGACAGTGTCGTAGAGTCGTCAGTCTAGTGACTCTCGACGACTGTATTTACTAGCCTTCCCACGTAGGCTGGATGTGACACATGGTCATTTTATTGTGGGTATTCCCGGCCATATAGCCGGGCCAAAAAATGTCTGTCTATTTTTGCCCAGTCGTGGTTCTACCCTTCGGCGGAACCACGACTGGGTTATTGCTCTCTGCTCGGAAGCAGAGAGCGCCCTCTACTCGAAGGCAGAGCGCTGACAGTGTCGTAGAGTCGTCAGTCTAGTGACTCTCGACGACATAGATATAGCAATGGGAACAGTCCATTTGTAGTCAAATAGGAGCGGCGCCCTAACACTTAGTGGGGCTAAATATATTATTTTCTAGGTTGGCCATGTAGAAGTTGCTGAAGGCTGGACCCAAAACTGAGCCCATTGAAGCACCGTCCCATTGCATGTATATATTATTTCATAGAATGTGACATCTGTGGTACAGGTTAAAAGTAGTTTTTTTTTAGAATTTTAGGTTTCATTTTTAATGAGAACAGAGAATCATTATTATATATATTTTATAATTATGTCAATGGTTTCTCTAACTGGAACATTAATGTATAGATTTTGAACGTCAAGTGATACTATGGTTTCATTATTAGGTTTTTCGGTTTTTTAATGTTTGTATAACTTCAAGAAATGATTTAATGCATTATTTGTTGGGTACGTATGGTATAATTAATTGGTTAAGCGTTTTAGTTGGTATATAGGAGTGGGAATTTGTGAGATAATAGAGCGGAGTGAAAAGTTAGAATTGTAGGATTGTGTGTTTTGATAAAACCATAAATGTATCCGGATTTATAGTCTCTGGCAAGTGTCTTTTGGCAAGTTATATATATATATATATATATATATATATATATATATATATATATGTATATATATATATATATATATATATAGATAGATCTGTTTCGCTGTATCACAGCTCATCAGTACGGTTAGACATCCGATTGCTTCTAGACAGGATTGAAACCCGACCAAATTGACATCAGTCGATTCTACCTCTGAGCTATGGGCGCTTGGTGGAAGGCGAACTTTAACCTGTTATATACACACATATATATATATATATATATGTGTGTGTGTGTGTGTGTGTGTGTGTGTGTGTGTGTGTGTGTGCTTTGGCAGCACACAAACACACAGACACTTTGGCAGCATATTTTCATTTAAAAACGGCCGACAAGGAAAATTTTATTAATCTTTTAATCATTTTTTTCAGTATTCTTTTTGCTGTCTCGCGCGTTACGTGAAAGTTTTAAAGAACGCTTTTTTTTTCAAAAACACAAAAATAAACGTTACAGTCAAGACATGATGATAAAATAACAACATCGGAAAAATAACATCCTTGAAAATAGCCAGTGAAGTGGCTGAAAGTGTTTAGAAAGTTACAAATTATGTAACATTTTTATACTTTTTATTCCCAACGAAAAAAAAACATGTAAGAAAACTGGAAAAATTAAATAAAAAATCAATATAATCGTCCTTATCGGTCGTTTTTAACGAAAATATATATATATATATATATATATATATATATATATATATATATATATATTGAAACTTTGTTTTTTTATTACTAGTAAGTTTATAATGTAAATTCTTTTTATTGTGAATGAAGGCTTCTGAAATTTTTGTCAAGTTTGTTTTGCGTTTAGGGATTTTTCCTTTTGTTAAAAAAGAAAAGAATTCTGTTGCTCTTGTTTCAACTAAATGCCATGGAATTCGACCAATTGATGTCGTTTTGTCAAATGCTTTTTGTAGCTGTCGCGAACCCACCACGCATAATTTCTTTCTTTTTTTTTTGTTTTTTTGTTTTGTTTTTTTGTTTTTGTTTTTGTTTTTACGTTTAACGATAGAAGCTGACATGCCCTTTTCTGGGTTATGTTAAAGTCTACTACCACATACCCTCCGTTTTTTCATCAGTCGCTTAAACTATTACCCATAAAAACTTTCACTTGACTTCCAGTCTCTCTCTCTCTCTCTCTCTCTCTCTCTCTCTCTCTCCACACACACACACACACACACACACACACACACACACACACACAGCCCACTTCCACTCACTCACTCTTTCTTTCTCTCTCACTTTATGTGCTTCTCATTGAAATCGTTCCTTTGGACACATCTATCTATCTATCTATCTATCTATCTATCTATCTATCTATCTATCTATCTATCGTAATCTTCCTTTCTATCTATATATCCATCTGCCTATGTGTGTGTCGGTCTCTATCTAATGAACGGTCTCGGTCTGTTCATATCTATCTATCTAGCTAGCTAGCTATCATAATGTTTTTCCTATCTATCTATCTATCTTTCTCAATCTATTCGTTTCTCTCTCTCTCTCTCTCTCTCTCTCTCTCTCTCTCTCTCTCTTTATCGTAATCTTCATTTCTATCTATATATCCATCTGTTAATCTATCTGTGTATCAGTCTCGGTCTATTCATATCTATCTATCTATCTATCTATCTATCTATCTATCTATCTATCTATCTATCGCTTTCTCTTTCTATCACACCCTCTCTCCCGCTCTCTTGTTTTGTCTAAGATCTTGTTGGTTGTTTGCTATCACGTGGGCTCGCAGAATTATTTTCCCAAACCAGTTAAACCGCTACATTCACTGGCGTTCAACTTATTTTCAATATTTCTTATGCTTCTCCAATAATTAATTTGGGCTGTTTCGTTAATGGTAATGACATTATTTTTATTTGTTTATTTATTTTTACTCGGTACTACTTCCATTGCCCTATCAGATGTCTGAACTTTGAGACCTTTGCTTAAAATTCACTGCTGCCTCGCTATGTCCACCTGGTCATGATCAAATTAGTATAACTGATTTGGTTCAGTGGACTTGAATTCTTGGAATTGAGTTGAATTCTGGACCTAGTAGTGTAGAAATATCCACTTGCTCAGTGGAGAAACAACTCAGCCATATATGGTAAAGCTTATATTTTTGTCATGTCTCTTCAGGCTGTAAACGATCATGGCTCTCTACAGATTTTGTTTCTTTATATTATCTGTCAATGGCTATAACTGTGTTACAAATAAAAACACGAAATATGTTTATCTCTCGTCTCTTCTCATCCTCTTCTTCTGTCCCAACAAATCGCCGCTACTTTTCTCGTCGTTGTCATCTGGCTTTCTGATGATCCAGTGTCCCTCTCTCTGTCTGTCCACGCGTTAATCACACCATGAATGAGATAAAACGAGACCACAACCTATAAACTCGTCGTTTAATGGCAGTCGCGATCCTTCGAGAAAACTTGACACGCCAAACAAACTCGTTCTGCGGGAAATAAGTCATCTTGTTCATCATAGGTTGCTTCTCCATTCTTTGTAAATTTCCATGTTCTTTCAGGACGTCAGCCATCTTAGCTTTTCGCAGATCCTTTTTCTTTATTATCTCTAAATGGCTATGGGTCATTGGGAAAGATAGGGTAATGCTTTCTTGTTGCCTTCTGAACGGTTTTATATTCGATTTGGTCCTTCTTCTAGACTTTTTGCCACCCAAGATAAAGTTTTCAATCTACTGTTATTCACCCAATAGCTTTTAGGTGAAAAGAGGAATCCATATCTTTCCGAAGGGAATTTGTACAAGATGAAACGAAACAGCCTTTTGAATTCAGCCCGCCAATTTCACTTTCTCTGTCTATTAAATACGCATTCCACTTGCACATTAACAGTGATGAATTACTCTGGAAATTTAGATTTTACAAGTAATGAAAACTGAAATAAAGCATGCGCCAGGTCAGGGAGAACCCACTTGAGTAGGTCATAAATAGACGGTGAATGAACGTAATGTTATGCATCATACGCCAAATTTTAATATTATTTAAAGTAAGGAATATCGAAAAGCTATAATTAGATGTGCGACAAGGAAATCAAGCATGGCTGATCATATATAGAATCAAAAGCATATCCATCAACCCCTATCGAATGAAGTAAAAATACTAGACTAGGAAAAACACTGGAGAGTCAGACGTTTTCAAAAATCATCACATAACCTAGGGCCTAGAACCTAGGCTATGAGGATATCCTTAGTAGGTCTAGCATCGAAACAAATATTATATGGACGTTATTAATAAAGAAGCAAAGAGAAATGACAACAAAACTTTATCCATAGCGGCAAAGAATCTGACATGTGCGAAGATAAGGGTAACAAGTAATAGCAGCACTCATCAGCAGGCAGTTTAGGTTTAAAGTTTAATGTTCTGTTGTAGAGTCATTGACACCCCTGCAGCACTCTCAATGATGGAATGGCCCATTGGTCTGAAATGGTCTATTTAAGTAAAGAATAGTAGCATTCGAGGCGTAATATTCGAGTGTCCTTCGAATGATATTCGGATCGATTATTTCGGCGATTATTGCTATATAAATCCCTCCTCTCTGTGTTGTAAGTTCTGTCTTGTCTGAAATTGTAACGATTGTATTGTTCTGTGTATATCCGTTTAGCACCGTTTATTGTGCTGAATAATATCGCAGTACAATTTCTCTGTTTATCCTCTCCACCTCGGTGATACAACAGGTTCAGAATTACCCCATTCGTTAGTGAATTTGGTGACATAGCAATTGCGAGTTCAATCCCTGGGCTAGACAGTATGCACTTGAACGCAGTCAAAAGTAATAACTGAGCAGTACTAAATAAATAACCTGATAAGATATCCCTGGGCATTGGGTAAATTTGGAAAAATCTAGCCGCCGTTGATTAAATAGAGGGTTCCGCCGTAAATTAAATAGAGGGTTTCGCCGTAGATTAAATAGAGGGTTCTGACATTGATTAAATAGAGGGTTCCGCCGTAGATTAAATAGAGGGTTCCGCCGTAAATTAAATAGAGGGTTCCGCCGTAAATTAAATAGAGGGTTTCGCCGTAGATTAAATAGAGGGTTCCGCCGTAAATTAAATAGAGGGTTCCGCCGTGAATTAAATAGAGAGTTTCGCCGTAGATTAAATAGAGGGTTTCGCCGTAGATTAAATAGAGGGTTCCGCCGTAAATTAAATAGAGGGTTTCGCCGTAGATTAAATAGAGGGTTCTGACATTGATTAAATAGAGGGTTTCGCCGTAGATTAAATAGAGGGTTCCGCCGTAAATTAAATAGAGGGTTCCGCCGTAAATTAAATAGAGGGTTTCGCCGTAGATTAAATAGAGGGTTCCGCCGTAAATTAAATAGAGGGTTTCGCCGTAGATTAAATAGAGGGTTTCGCCGTAGATTAAATAGAGGGTTCCGCCGTAAATTAAATAGAGGGTTTCGCCGTAGATTAAATAGAGGGTTCTGACATTGATTAAATAGAAGGTTCCGCCGTAGATTAAATAGAGGGTTCTGCCGTAGATTAGATAGAGGTTTCCACTGTAGCTTAGATAGAGGGTTCTGACGTTGATTAAATAGAGGGTTCCGCCGTTGATTAAATAGAGGGTTCCGCCATAGATTAGATAGGTGGTTCCGTCGTAGTTTAAATATAGGGTTCCGGTCGAAATTTCCTGACGTACACAGAAATGTTGGGATAATAATAGTCAACGTGTATATAATGATCACTTTTTATCCATAAATTCCTATAGTTATTTAAAATTCACATTTTTTTCAGATGTGTCGACAGCTGTGACATTATTACTAGGATGACTTTTCACAAGCGAATGGAATCTAATTTGTAGCAGGTTAGAATGGAGTTCATTTTGCAGGTTTCACTTGAAAAGTCTGCGTGGCTGATACAGTTAATTCGGATTTTACAAACAGACGTTGGGATTTTCTGATTCATTGAAAATCAAATCCTTTACTTTAAACTAAAATTTGAAAAAGATGTGATCCTCATAAAGTAAACCTTTATACAACATCATTCAGAACCCCTCTCGCACGAGTGGCTCTTCGGCCTTGCACAGCGTGAACAGTTATTTATTTATTTATTTATTCATTTATTTTTGGAGAAGAGATCCCATTATTTATGAAAACAGTTGTAATCTCTCGATTGTTCAGTAATTCTAAACGACGGAATCGTACGTGCAGGGGTGTAGTGGATAGCGCTTCGGAATGCACTGTTATAGAGCCGAGTTTGAATTCCAGTTAAGTTCATTACATCCACTGTTAAATTTTTTTTTAATCATCTCACCCCAAGCAAGGCATTCTACTGCCATTGTTGCGCAGGGGGTTACATAAGAAAAAGTGGTGAGAAAGAGGGGTTAGTTATAGAAAATGTCAGGAGGAGGGTAATAGACAGATAAGGATACCGAGTATGTGGGTGGAGTAGATGGAAAAAGAGCTTGTGAGAATGGATGCGAGTTAGTGTGATAGGAGATGTCTATTGACCTTACATTTAAATTCCTGGAGATTGTAGCTATCGGGGAAGCAAGTATATCGAAGGGAATTCCACAGGTGGGTAGTGCGTGAAAAAAAGCTGTTAGAGTAGGAATTGCAGCTACACTTTATCGGTTTCACTGTAAAAAAACACCTTAGATAATGTATAAATCTGTCATCTTCCCCAGTTATGGGTTAAATAGCAAGGCAATATGGGATTTCTGTTGGTCGGCATCCAGTCTAGGAGGGCAACTTTGAAATCGCAAACCTACAGAGATTCCTTCATGCATTGAATATTTTTTTATCAATCTGATCAAGCTTCGGCTATGCATTTGAGAATTCTGCAATATTAGTTGTTCTCTCCTCTCAATAATGTTCGTCTTTTGCTCTTATTCTTTCACACCCAGTAACCCCTTGAGTCTTAGTGACATTATGGCTTTGGGGTAAAACGATGTAAAATGATACCTGATATATCCCGAAAATGAATACAGTATAAAATGATCAGTTGAAGAATGGAACTCCACACCAGGAATAAGAAATACAGATTTATTGTACTAAGGTTCAATTAACAATAATACACATATAGGCAAGCCACGGGTTGGAGCGGAATCGACTATTGAACAGTGAATGCCTTCGCGTAAAACCTTTTTTGTATTTACTAGCCTTCCCACGCAAGGCCAGATGTGACACATGGTCATTTTATAGTGGGTATTCCCGGCCATATAGCCGGGCCAAATATCTCTGTCTAATTTTCCCCAGTCGTGATTCTACCCTTCGGCGGAACCACGACTGGGTTTGTGCACTCTGCTCGGAAGCAGAGAGCGCTCTCTACCCGAAGGCAGAGAGCTGACAGTGTCATAGAAAAGTCAGGCGAATGCCTAAGACATTTTTCCTCGTCGTGCCGCTCGTTACCGTCTCTTATAACGTAGAGCATTCTATTCTCAGGGATGGCAGGATGTTCCACGATAACAATACCTTAAGCAAGATTTTTGTTAGCCTAATCAAAAAAAAAAAAAATAGAATGAAATTGAATAAGAATTGTGCTGTAATCCTGTAATAATCTTGTATTGGATTATACATAAAATACAATTTTATTTTATTTTATTTTATTTTATTTTATGTTTTTCAAACAACCGAGAATATAGATTTACTAAGCTGAGTGTTGTGTTTTATTTTTACATGACCAACATAGGCATTGTCGCAATGACTGATTGTAAAGTGAAGTCGAAGGGATGTGTTATGTTTGTTGGTTAGTTGTTTTGTTTTTATGGCATATCAAAACCTCGGCGGGTCATTTTATTTATTTATTGCTGGTAATACCTTTTCCTTTCAACAATTTATTGTTGTTCTTATATATAGTTTTGTGTCTAGTAATACTTCTTTCTTTTCGAGTATCAAGATTCATTGGGATTTTTTTTTTATTTTTTTAGGGCAGGGTCCCCATGTCCTACCCTGTTATTTAACCCATAACTGGAGGGAAGGGACGGATTAATACCTTTCCCAAGGGTACCAATGCTTAAGTGATTGCAGGGTATTCAACTGGAATTCAAACTCGGCTCACCGATTTCTCTTTCCGGGTCGATATCCACTGCACCACAACGCACATCCGTCAGTAAACGCTTACAGCACCTGGTATTCCCAAGCGGTCAACCATCTAAGTACTGACCAAGCTCAACGTTGCTTAACTTCGGTGATCGAGCGAGAACTGGTGTATTCAACGTGATATGGCCGTAAGCCGGATGTGTTATGTCGAGCAGTGATCGGTCATATGTGTCAGTGAGTGATACGTGTCAGTTGGTTATGTGTGTCAGTGAGTGATATGTGTCAGTGAGTGATGTGTGTCAGTGAGTGATATGTGTGTCGTCAGCCTTTTTATTATTCTATTTACTTTCTTCCTTCATGTTATCATAACTATCGACAACATCTTTTGCTTTGTAGCCCTTAGCAATTATTTTGTTCTTTTTTACTTTACTTCCCAGTCCCTGTTCTGCCAGCCCTATACACAAACATCATTGTCTCTTGCTTATACGAAAGGAAGAACTCGTCCTATCAAGAGTTGGATTTTAATATTTTGGTCATCATTTAATAATATTTTTTAATCATTTCACCCCAAACAAGAGAATCGTGCTACTCAGACGTTAGAGATATTCGAAGTGAAAGGGAATAAGATTTTGGTGAGGGGAAAGAACAATAAAGAACAAAAGATTGGCGTTGTATTTTGAAGATTTTAGATTCCAAGAGAGTTCCACAGGAGATAAATGCGAGAAATGTATTTATAAGAATGGAACACTGGACAGCATCCAGCTAGTTCAACAGTAAAACGGTGAGACTAAGTTCCCAATCTTGTAGCACGCTTAAAGTGGGACATGGTGGAAGAATGGATAGCGACTCGGATTCCTGTTCGAATTCCACTCTAATTCGTTACGGTCGATATACTAATTGGAGTAGATAGACAAAACTATCACCCGGTTCACACTCCACCCACGTCTATTGAACAGGCTCATCCCTTGTTGCCTGTTTAGGATGTGGTTCCCGGCTTTCTCTTTTCCAATCTTTTCATTCTTACGTAGCCCCCTGCGCTTCAGTGGCATTACCGCCTTGCTTGGTGTGATATGATTAAAAAAAAAATTCATGTATACAAACACTTGGGGAAGGTATGAATACATACTGGGCTCTTCAGATTTGGATGGCAACCAGTCTTAGAGAAGGACAATTCTAAATTAATAATCTCTAACTATGGGTAAATAATAGGTAAGTCTGGACTCTTCTGCCTTGGGTGGC